>CM039631.1:10717500-10925000 GCA_022457165.1 Juglans mandshurica
TATTACGTGACATGACATACATGTAACATATAGCATATGTAATGTGACATACTTGCAACAAATAGTAACATGAGACAGAATATATTGTGTAACAGATAAGTATTTCATGATAGAATAATTCGTGTAACAGATAAACATGTGATGACGTGTGATGAAATGGCATATATAACAATATACGAACATATATAGTAGTTCTCTTACCCATCACACATACACAGTGAAATGATAGTAAGTTAAGAGCTAACTTACCTCGATCGTCGCGTTCTACGAGAATAAAGTGCGAAACACAAGAAACTGTAAGAGGGTATTCTAAAAATTAGTAATTTAATTACTAACAATTAGAAAAGTGAAAAGGGACAACTTAGAGTAAAATTACCATTTTACCCTCTACATGTGGGAAAATGACCATTATACTCCTAACTTAAGGATTTCACATTCTAACTCTAAAAATTACCAAAATTTACATTCCTCATGTAAATTTTGTCCTAGACTCAAATATCAATTTAGAAAAATTTAAAACCATTCACATCTATGGAAAACTCACAATGGCCGAAACATACATAGGTCATTTCTCTTGATTTTGGTTGCAATTCTTTCAAATTACAAAACTCATGATTAAACCAAAATTTTTCTTCTATGTACTCATAACATATTCCTAAGAATAATCATATTTTGAATCATGAAAAAAAGTCATCAAAATCAATGAAACCATACTTGAACTTTTTGGTTTTCCTTCTAAGTTCAAAACAGATTTTTTTGTCAAACTTGTTTCGATCAACCTCATGATCCATGACTTATAAAGATGTGATCTTCAAACCAAAACAAAATATGGTTTAAAAAGGTGTCCTAAAATAAGTCCAAGCATCAAACTCAAGATCACATGGTTAAACATAAACCAAAACATAAATTTAGCCAAGCACATCATCACTTTGGCCTAACCGCCAATCTCCTTGCCTAAAATTCCATATGTTTGAAACTAACATCAAATATCTTCAAAATAACATCCTAATATGTATATAAGAGGCTTAGGATCATCACATAAAAATATCAAAGCCTTTGGAATAAGATTAAACTACGAAATATTCAAACTTTCACAAAACAAAAATTGTTTTTTGACTCCCAGATTTCATGTTTCTAGATCTAAAGAAATCTATCCTTAAAAGCTTTATCCATGCAGCAAAACCTTAATGAACATTCATAAACACATGCTGACAACACTCCATAAACTTTTCGGACCAAGATATGTCCATTAGCTTGGTCAAAAATTCCAAAACATAACATACTCTCCAGTTTCACACCCAGAATGACCTTTCCATGGTTGAAAACACTTTTTACCAATCAAATGAGCATGGAATGAGACTAATAAGATATCCATAGAAAATAAACTCAAAGATGAACAACTTTTATGAAGGAGACATTATGAGCTAATACTTACAAAAGGTCAAAAATCTCCACGCAATAAGACCTAGAAATCTGACTCAGGGAACTCTTTTGAGTTTCTCTCTACGAACGGGGTGAAGAAGTGATAAAATGGAATGAAATGTGCCTTGCACGACTTTAGAATCCTGGAGAGAGAAGTTATGGGCTTGAATGACCCTTGATTGGAGGTGGCTATGTGACATAAAGTGGAGAATAGAGAGGAGCAATGACTGCCTGCAACAGCTGTGAGATATGGAGGTTGATGGAGTGGATTTCTCCTTCACATCAAGGCACTATTTGGTGCAGCCAATGGCAGTGGATGGTTTGCCATGTGGGAGAGGAAACTTCTTCAAGAAGCTATGCCAAGGTGGCCAAATTCGTGGGTCTTGGTGGGCCCCAACCAATTTTTAAAGGGGGCTTCAATTTGGAGTTTAAAGGGGATTTGGTTAGGGTTTGAGATGCTATCAAGCCCAAAACCAATTTTTCTTAGCCCAATCAAATTTTAAAAGTTTAAAAGGTTGGATAATGATGTCATAACAAGGATTTGATTAATTAATGGCATGTGGAAGTGATTTAATCAAGTGATTAAACACAATGCTAAAAATCGGTTTAGAAAGAGTTTGGAGGCCAACTTTAGGGTTTGGGAAACCGCTTAAGGTTTCGGTTTCAACCAAGCTTTTGGGATTTCAATTGGATTCCAACCATTTAGGGTTTCACTAGGATTGAAACCTTCTTTGGTCTGGCACAATTGGTTGATCAGATGAAATAAAGCTTTGTTTAGGTGGCAGATGTCACACCTTGATTTCCTCACAAATCTATCTACTGGTTCCTCTTTGTGCCAAGTGTCTAATACCATTCACTATGACTGACTAAGATCTTGTCAAGTGTCCAAATCAAACTTCTCTAACCTAATTTGGACATTCCAAACTGTGATTTTGAAAACACTGCACTGAGTGCGCTTATTGAGGTTACTATTCACTCCAAAAAAATGCATAATAACTTTAGTACTGAAAAATTCTAAATATTCATATTAACCTATAGTCGTTTACCGAAATTCAACTCTGAAGTGCCCCTAAAAATAATTTCACAATTTCGAACATGTGTCTTGTCCGGAATTATGAAAATAGGCTATTGCGCCATAAAATCCTAAATAATCAACTGAATCTAATGACGTAGACTAAAACACATTCTTACACTTCTAACTACCTCAAATAATTAAACTCATATTTCTAGCACCATAGTAAGTAATAACACAGACTATGCTGACAGACTAAAACCTATGCGATTGGTCGATTCGTTAAAACTTACGGGATTTCCACGAGATTCCTAAAGTCAATAGAAATTCCACCAGTGAATTTCTAGCGGGCTATTACACTCAAGTTCAGTTCATGTTCAATCCAGTCTCAAGTTCAATTCATTTCATGTCAGTTCAAGTCATATTATTTATCGAGACACATTTTGCATTCATGTTTTTACTATCATACATGCATCTTTAAATTGTCAGTTTAAGTTATTTGTTAACTTGCTGAGATTTGTAATAAAATCTCATCGTGGTAGTCTCAACTACTATTCCCCTCTAGAATGGTAGACCATGTGTCAGGATTAGGAGACGCACCAGAGGTTGATCGATTAGAGACGGTCGATTAGACAGCAATGGCATGTCGGGAAGCTAATAGCCTCAATGCTTTGATTTATCGATAGTATTATGGCTTCCTTGACTGAGTTGTGCGAGTGTAACACACTGATCCTTCTTTCCGACGTAAGCAAATTCGATTGAGTCTTGTTATGCATGTCGAACCTCAATGATGTGTTTTTAAAGATATTATGTGATTTATAAATCCAGTTCAGTGTTTTAAAGCCCTCGAGGCTTTTAATGCTCTGGAAATATTTATATAAGGTATTTTCACTGTTATTGAACCAAGCCTGATTTCAAATAAGACAATTATAATATTTTTGAAGAGCTCCAAAAATATTATAATTTTAAGAAATTGTTTTAATATCATTTTACTAAAATGATTTCAATTATTTAAAATATTTTGAGATTTAAATTATATTGAAAACTCTAATTAATTAGATGGTTTTATTCTCTTAAAGATATTAAATAAGACTTCATCATTTTATTAATGATGAAGGGATATTATTTTATAAACTAAAGTTTAATTTAAATGATATTCTATCTTAATTCCTCTCAGTGTTTTTAAGTTAAATCGATATTTAATCTCTTACCTTTAGATCGTTTGAAGATCCCAAGATGAAG
This sequence comes from Juglans mandshurica, assembly GCA_022457165.1. Lineage (NCBI taxonomy): Eukaryota > Viridiplantae > Streptophyta > Magnoliopsida > Fagales > Juglandaceae > Juglans > Juglans mandshurica. Next base: position 10,721,177 of record CM039631.1, read on the forward strand.
GGCCTGGATTAAATACCCAAGCCCCCTCTCGTTTTGCCTCACTTTGCCCTTCCCTCTCTCTCTCTTCCCACTCCCTCACGCGTACGCCCCTCCCTAGCCAATTCTCTTCTCCTCCTACTTGGCGCCGCTGGGTGCCGCCCAGCCTCACCGCCACCGCCGGTGTCTCTCCCTCTTTGTCGCACACACGCACACTACCCATAAATGGGTCTCACATAGGTTTCACCTCCACCAACAGCCCTAGCGCCGCCGTCGTTTGCCATGGCCACCACCGAGCACCACCACGAGCTCCCACTGACCTCCCCTTCCTCATCCATTTGACCAGAAGCCGGTAGCCTCTCCCTAGACCGCACGCACGCAGCTCTTTCACGCACGAGTTCTCCATACACATGACTGAGCTCCACCTCCCACGACCACCGTACCACCATTAGAGGCTTCACCTCCCACCAGCGACCTCCCTTAGCCACCCCCATGTCCAGCCGAGCCACCTAGCTCCCCCACTCTCTCTCACTCTTTTGCAGACTCTCCCTCGCGCATGGCCTAGATCCACCGCCGTAGACTGCCGTGCCGTCTCCACCTTGCCACCACAGCTCCACCAACAACCACCTAAGCCCCTCTTCCATGGCTAGCCACGACCAGCCAAGCTCCCCCTCCAATTTTCTATGTGAAACCCACGGCCTAAACTCTTCCACGAGCCGCCATGTCTCCGACGTGTGCCACCTCGGCACCAACACGAGACCACGACCTAACCCTCCTACGCATAGATCCACACCCGTAGCCATCTTCAAGGACCCAAACAGCCACTGTACTTGGGTTACCCGACACGTATGACCGCATGTATGCATGTACATATAGTACGTATGGAATGATGAATGCAAGACTGAAAACCTACGTTATTATATTTTAACTATATGAAATAATGCTTACTGAGTATTTGATTCATTTTAGTTTTTATGTGTGCCCCAACCCCCACAGGAACTACATGAGCAGTACGCTTCAGGATGGACACTGTAACGCCCGTCCTTGTGGTTGGGCTTTTTATAAAATGATTTTAGAAAGGGCGACGGGAATTACTGTTTGATTTTAAAAATTTTACTTCCATACCCAGGGTGCAAGACTCTACGTTATAAAGTAAAATGTGTTTTACGAATAAAAGAGGTTTACAGCGGAAAACATCAATTTTTACTATAAAAAGGCCTCATAAATTTAAAATTCATGCCTAGACTTCCGTGCTCTTCCCCTTGGGCCGTGTCCGTCCTGACGCGTACTTCTCATTCCGTCCTTGTGGGGGGAGGGACATACATAAAAACTAAAATGAGTCGATGACTCGTAAGCATTACTTCATACAGTTAAAATATAACAACATAGGTTTTCAGTCATGCATTCATCATTCATACATACTATACGTACATGCATACGTGCGTTCTATTGAAAACATCACTGGACGGGGTTTTTATCACTCGTAAAACGTTTATCCCGTCAGTGCCTTCTTTTCTTCAAGAATTCGATGCATTCATCCATTCTTTCTTATCACTTTCATTGGCCGGCACACACTGTTACGCCCCGTGTGTTGGGGTTAGCGGTCTTCCTTTAGACCCGGACTCCGACCGTTGCCACAGGTTGGGAATCCCTTTTCAGTCAGGGGCAGCACTGAGTGCACTACCAGTACTACTTACCCGGCATTGCAATCTGCCCATTCATTGGTACACTTTTCATTCATTCATGTGGCCGTTACGTATTTTCATACAGTAAACGTACATTTCATTTCAGTCCTTTCTTTCAGTTCAGTCCTTTTCATTTAATCAGTTCGTTCATGGAAAAACATCTTTTAAAAGCATGAGCTTAAACATCGTCTTTCATGGCATCCATAAGCATCAATTCATGGCATCCATAAAAGCATCAGTTCATAGGAACATTTTAACGTCTGTTCATAGGGACCATTTTAAAACATTTTCTTCGCATCCTTTAAAGCACCAGTTTAAAGCTCGAGGCATAAGCCTCAACATTTCGTTTCTTTCCTTAGAAAATACATACAATAGATACACCGTATAGTCATCCATTCACATGCGTACAACTAATACTTTTGTTGCGTAAAAAAGGGCTACCACGGAGGGCCTTACATACGTATACCTTTGAACACTTAACATGCTTTCGTAAAACATCTTTTGTGTCGTTTCGTAAAGCGTCGTAAAGGAAAAGCATTTTGTTTTCATTTTCATTTTCGTGTATCTTAGAAAACTCTAAAAGAGTATGAACATAATACTTACCTGGACTCCATGCTACTTGCATATCATGCAGTCCATTCATGTGCGTGTCAGATGACAACCGACATGCATACACATAACCTTAACGTTATTCTCTATCTAGTACATAAGCAACTTAAACTAGAATAGAACTATGCTTCACTTGAAAATACACTCCTTCTATCTCGTGCACTTACGTGCCCTTTACTATGCTAAAACCTTCGGGATCTACTTACGGTCACCACATCTTCCAACTCAAGGTCTTGCCTCGAGTGCTCATTCACTAAGGTGAATCCATGAGGATTAAGACACTAGGACCTTCGTCTTACTCTTCTTACTAACCACAATTTGACTCATGATTCCGACTAATGGAATCACGCATCCCAATCCTAAACAATACACTCATCACTATCTTCATGCACTTTAGCTCACACTAAATCCTCATTCCCATCCATACAAGCCACACGGCTCTAAGCCAACTCTGAGGCTTAAGCACCGTGCAACTATGCTTAGGATAGATTACCCATTACATATGGTGAATCCGTCCGACACATGTATCTCACCAGATTACACATGCACATTACCCCTTATCACCTAAAATCAACATATAACACGTTGATCACCTGCTTGTATAAACAAGCACCATACTCTGATACCAACCTTCTCTTAACCCGGCTAGCACGACTCTTCATGTTACCCGTCCCTTCTTACAGTTCATCCCAACACTTAGCACGACAAGACTCTGTTCACAACCACGCCTTACGTCACATCATATACCTCGAGATTACTCCCAAGCTACACCGTGACCGTGTCACGTCACCTGACATCCCACTATGTCATTCTTACACCAACTCCTAACTTATCACGAGTACGGTTCCTCACGTACTCCTATCACATCGTAACATCTCGTCACGATACCACTACGCCATTCCTATGCTAACTCCTCACCCATCACAAGCACGATTTCTGGTTTAACCACGTCACTTCGTGACATTGCCCAGTCATGCTTCTGTTGCACTACTCTGATACTTGTTCTGCTACTTCACCCATAATCCCAGCCATAAGTCAAACACGGTGACACTTTGTCACTTTAGACTATAGGCCACATCATAGCTACTTCGGGACACTGTTCCACAGTTTTCGACACTACTCATCATGCTCTACGCCCATCAACCACACAACCGTCCTTATCTCTGCGACATGCCATATGGTGTATCGTTGCACCACGCAGAGTACACTCAGCATGTATTCTTCCCATTCGACAATGCGTCAGGAGGGTATATTTTACATATACTCTCCTTATCCACACTACGCCATGAGAGTACACACTCTTTCCAACCCACATGACGTCACGCCACCATTACAACACATATTCTATAACCACACTACACAACACAGTCCACAACACTTCACAACACACTTCCCAACAATGCCTAACACTTCACTACACAGCACATCACAACACAGCGAACTCCACAAATACTAACAGCACAGTCCACAACCTAATCAACTAATTAATATCTAACATAAATAACGAGGGATAGAGGGTTATACCATCGACGGGATAACCCGTGCGTTGCTCGCTGATCGTCACGGTTGATGATGTTGGAAGGAACGTACGGGGCAGCTATACCGCGTACGGTGACAGTTTAGGCGGTTGGATAGCTAGGCGTGGTCTTAGAAGGGCTCATGGTGGCCTTGGAGCGTAGCACGGCGGATCTAGCCATGTACAGTGGTTGTCCATCACGTGTAGTGGCTACCCACCACATAAAGTGGTGGTTTGGACCTAGGGTTCGACTAAGGGGGTCAAGGGAGGCTGCTGGTGGAGCCGTGGAGGCTCGGTGGTGGAGAGAGGAATGGCCGTGTGTGAGAGGGAGAGATGTGGTGAGAGAGAGTGAGGGAGAGTGTACATGCATGGGTGGCAGATCGGGACCATGTGTGGTTGGGATGGTTCGGTGGTGGCCTAAGGATGCCGGAGAGGGTGGTCACACGCCGCGGGTGAAGGCGTACGGTGGTGGAGGGTGAGAAACCCGTGTGGTGGAGGAGTCCCGTGCGGTGGATCTTGGGGAGGCTACCGGTCGTGGGTCCAAGGGAGGAGGAAGGGGGAGACCAGGAGGAGCTCGTGGTGGTGTCCGGTGGCCAAGGTGGCCGTGCACAGCGGCACTAGGGACGTGCACAGTGAGCCCGTGCATGGGTAAGGCTGTGTACGTGCAGCTGGAGAAGGTGGCTGCATGGAGGGGGCCGAGCTCGCTGGAGGGTGATGGTCGGTGGGAGGAGGAGCTACCGTGGAGGTGGTGGCGCCAGAGGATGTTGCACGACGGCGCAGCAACGTGAAGCCCATTGGGGTTGTGCACTGCCAAGAGAGAGTATGAGAGAGGGAGACCGATGTGGGGGGGACTCGCCGGAGTGAGGTGATGCCGGTGGAAGGGGCGTTGAGGCTCATCGGCGCATGGCAGCACTGGGCTGGTTAGTGGAGGAATCGGGCATGGGGGAGAGTTGCGTACGACGTACGCTGAAGGAGAGGGAGGAGAGAGAGAGGGGAGGGAAAAGTGAGGGGAAAGAGAGGGGGCACTGGGTTTTAATCAAGTCCCTTCGTCTTGGGATCTACAAAACGATCTAACGGTGGGGGATTAAAACACTGATTTGAAAATGCGTAAATATTAACTTAATTAAAAGCACTTAGAGGAATTAAGGTAGAATATTATTTAAACTAACTTTAGTTTATAAAATAATATTCTTTCATCATTAATAAAATTATGAAGTCTTATTTAATATATTTAAAAGAATAAAACCATTTAATTAATAAAAGTTTTCAACATAATTTAAATCTATAATATCTTAAATAGTTGAAATCATTTTAATAATGATTTCCGACAATTATAATATTTTTGGAGCTCTTCTAGAATATTATAATTGTCGTATTTAAAATCAAGTTTGGTTCAATAATACTGGAAATACTCCTTATAAATATTTTCAGCACATTTAAAACACTAGGCGTGCCTTAGAAGTCACATACTATCTTTGAAAACACGTTATCGGGATTCAGCACGCATGACGAGGCTCACAGACGTTAGATGGAAGGGGCAGACAATCACATAATTTCTGCCCTCGGAATTTGCTTATGTTAGAAAGAAGGAACGTACGTCAGAAAGAAGGAGTGTACGTAAGAAGGAAGGAGCAATGTGTTACAGACACGGCCCAAGAGGAAGACCACGAAAGTCTAGACATGAGAGTTTTAATTGTACGAGAGGCCTTTTTATCTTAAGATTAATGTTTTCTGCTGTAAACCTATTTTATTCTCAAAGCACATTTTATTTTATAACGTAGAATCTTGCACCCTGGGTATGGAAGTAAAAAGTTTTAAATCGAACGATAAGTCCCATCATTTTTTCTAAAATTATTTTATAAAAAGTCTCACCACAAGAACGGGCGTTACGACAAGCTAGTCGATGGATTAGCCTAGTAGTTGCTTTAGTTTCTACTTGTACTTAAGCAGATTGGTCTCCAGTACTCTTATGATTACAAACCTTTTGGACTTATGTTATAATCTTGAACGTCTATCACATTCAGTTTATGTAATATGTTTCAATATTTTGGGATATATCTTATTTGGTGCATAGTATTGCTTAAAGAAAGAAATTATCCATTGCGAATATTGCATATTTTTATATGCATGCTAGGTGGATTGTATCTTTATTTTTCATGAACTGGGGCAGGTAACCTTGTGTTACATATCCTGACACTTCAGAGTCTATCCGATCCCAAGCGAAATCTGGGAGCGTCACATGCCATGTTATGCCATGTCATCTGTCACATGATCAATTGTCACTAAAAATATTTTTCAAGTGAATTGAGTCTTTTATTTTTATTACGACCCCAAGTTTTAGGGTGGGGTGTTATCCTAATGGAACTCCATTATCCACGCTGGACTGTTTTAACTGGTGCGAGATTCTCTAGGTTGACAAAGTACTGTCAATAGGCTTCAAATGAGACTTAAGTAACTGGTTACCGAAGCGAAGTCAGGCACCTAACGTCGGTGGTGCCAACAATATGTTTATCAGTTTATTTCAGTTATAATGACGTACTCATAGTAGATGCCTATGATGTGATGCAGTACTGGCAGGGACACACTACTTAAGGGGACCTATGTAGCATCCACATGTTCATGTTTAATCAACCATGTATATGTTGAACAAGTTTCCAAGTTCATGTCACGTTCATGTTAAGTTTAGTTCATATGAGTTTCAGTTCAAGTCAAGTCATGTCACATCCATGTGCAGTCATGTTACTTTTCAAGTTCAGCACATGTTATGTTATTTGCCATGTCATATCATGATCCATTCATGCCATTTTATTGTCATGCATGCATAGTTATACTGATGGTAGCTTGGTAGTTTACTTTCTAATATTTATAAACAAATCTCACTTGGTAGTTCCAACTACCATTTGTCCCGAAATGGTCGAAAATGTGTCAGAGTATCGAGAACCCATGCCCGGAGGACTAGACGAGGCTGACTAGTCCACAGAGAGATGACGAAAACTAATAACTACAGTTATCCGCTTTCTGGATGCGATCTTGGAGATCATAGCTATTTATTGGCGCTCAACAATTTAGTAGAATAGACTCTATTTCTAGACTATATTTTATGGGTGTTGTCTCTAGTAATTATGTTGCTACAGACTTTTTGGACAAATGCTGTAACTTTTGGATATTTATTATTATGTGAAGTTATGAAATATGTTCATATTTTTGGGATGTATTACATCTGGCACATAGTATTGCTCAAAGAAAAAAAAATTATTCGCTATAAATATTGCATACTGTTAGATGCATCCTAGGTGCACTCTATCTTTAAATGTCATTAACGGGAATATGTAGTCTTATGTTACATGTCCTGATGCTTCAAGCTCCATTAAATCCCAAGCGGCAATTGGAGGGCGTCACAGGGTGATATCCGAATAATACTTCTTGGGGTTAAACCCACGTGTCCTTAGGAATTGTACTAAAGTATAGGATTGAAATTTTAGTCGTTTATTAAGCTTGAATTTTCCCAAGTATAAGGGTTAGTATGTGAAGCTGATATACATAAACATGTGTTCTAGGAAGTAACACATGACGCATGGTAGAGTACCCAGAAATCTTGGTGAAGGTCACAACCTTTGGCGCAGAATCCTCCAATGGATGGAGGGTAAGGATTAATGGAAGCTCTACGTCTACTGACGACCATGCTCAGACAATAACAACAGCAGCAAGTGCACGTGCCTAGACTAGATGTTAGGAGTTGTCCCTATGAAAAGTTTTTGGTGTACCGTTACTCGAACTATTTTGGTAACGAATGGCCCATGAGGGCAGACAAGTGGATAATTGATCTCGAGCAGACATTCGAGATTGTTGGTTGCACAGATGACCAAAAGGTATTGTACGTCAAGTATCTATTTCAAGGAGAAGCCTACATATGGTAGGATACAAGAAGATAGCTTCTAGCAAGAGAGTTAGGAACCCTAGTAGCTTTGACTTGGGGAAGGTTTTGATAACAGATTCTTCCTAGATTCTATAAAGCAACAAAAGGATCAAGAGTTTGTGTTGCTGGTACAAGCCAACATGGCTGTGGAACAATATACTACCAAATTTGTGCAATTAGAGAGGTTCACACCTCACCTAATTTCCACTGACAGGATGCAGGCGTAGAAGTTTCAAAAAGGACTACAACCTAGAATCTGCAGTCAAGTGACGTGTTTTAGAATCGATAATTACCAAAAATTGGTAATTGTCGCCGCCATTTTAGAAGCTGAACAGAGAGGCTTGGCCACTCAGATAAATTCTGAACGGAAGAGGGTCATGTCGTTTGCTGCAAGCGGAAGTGCAGAGATTTACTAGTCCAGATAAAGGCAAGGGGGTAGTGATTGGAAGATAGATGCCGTCCTCTAATCCATATTGTGCAAAATGCCCAAGCTTCATGCCGGAGAATGTCGTTATGGTTATGGAGTCTTCTTCAGTTGCGGAAAGCCCAGGCACGTGATCAAAGAGTGTCCCGATGTAGCTCAGAGCAGTGGAATTGGTTACAACAGTAACAAGCAGCCGAAGCCAAGGCCCCAACATCCCAGCGAGTGTAACATCAAGTGATATTGATGCTGATGCTCCAAAGACCGAGGAAGCCGACATCATCACTGGTATCTTCTAAGACCTTGTGTCTTTAATTTAGCTAGGATTGATAGAATTGCTATTGATAGTCTTTATTCGAAGCTCATTTAGTAACTTTACTAGCATAAAAATGAAAACAAACAACGAAAACAAAAAACCGAATTCCACATTCGAAGGCCCAATAACTTCTCAGTCAAGCTTTATCTTTAATAGCATAGTCCATGACCGATTAACTTATTACTCAAATCACATCCCCAATAGCCTAGTCCAAGGCCCAATTACTTGCTTATATCCAAATACCCTATCTATTCATGGGCCAAGATATATTTCCTGGGCCGAATATCAAGCCCTAATCGCAAATATCATAATTCACGATATATTTCTTTTGTTTTATACAACCACTTGATGATCCAAGTGCGCGCCATTATAACATTTCTTCTTTATCACCAAGATCAGGCACTTGGCTATACTGCTCTATGTATATTTAACAAATGTCTATTCTTCACCAATCGCAGAACAAATCATCAAATATACTCATCTAATCTCCCAATGCCATGTGCTTCAGCCCAACGAGCTTAAATTTCATAAGAGTAGGGCTTGTTTGGTAAGCTCGTCTCATTTCAAAATTTCTCATAATTTTTTTTTTAAATATCACTCAAACAAAATTATTTTTCAATTTTTTCATCTAATCATTATAATTTTTTCAAACTTTCAAACAAAACATAAAAAATAATACGTCTTTTTAAAATTTCAAAACAAAATATTAAAAAAATTTACTCTAACAATATTAATTTAACTTTATAATATTTTTTTTCCAACTCTCTCATTTCCCAAAATCCAGTAAGACATTTCAACTCTAACTATTTTGCTAATTATTATTCATAAAATTCTCATATCATCTCATTCTCCAAACATCCCCTATATCTCTAGTACGAATTATCATTTTCCGTTGATCAACATTATATACCTCGAATTGATTCTGATGATCTCTTTGAAACTTAGGAACCATGACTCTAGTACTACAGTTTTCAATATAGAATTCGTGTATACAAAATATTTCCAATGTCTTTCATTCTAATAAAATTGTAGGATTTTAAGACTTTTAAATTGGAAAAATGATATTTGTAATTTTAGAGTATATAATTTCCGTGCACTCCCTTTAAAAAATGTAGATATATTTGAAACCCATATAAAAAAATCATTTATTTTAATATTAGATCTTATTTTTTTAAAAGAAGCATAAGACTTACGTATACTAAAACGTTATGATTGCTAAGTTCAAAATGTTGCATTTCCATTCCTTAAAAAAATTTCGGCTTCAAAAATGTAAGCTGATAAGACTTGGGATGAAGTTGTAACCTCATTGATCGAACAAATTACATGAAAAGTTGTCTTGTCTCGCTACTCTCTAGGTAATACAAATTAACCGTCGCATCCCCTAGGGCATGAAGTTTGTACGTCAACATCATTATAGATAGACAGACAAGGGTTTCGACCTAACATAACAGCTAGTAAAAATGAATATAATCCTTTGAAAAATGTGAGTTCGTTTGTTTCTCCTTTTTTTCAACTCAAGATCAATGCATTATTTTCACTATCATAGCTACTGCATATTAAAGAGTACTAATTTCCATACCCCAAAAAAAAAAAAAAAATGACCGGCCGGCCGGCTCTTAAAAGAAGGGAACATTTATGTTAACACTATAAGAAAAATAGCATTTGTGATAGATTATTTGTGACGAGAATGATTGTTTACGACGAAAACAGACTCATTTTAATAGAAAATAGTCATTTTCACAATAAATAATTGACTACAAAGAAACAATTTTCTTATAATATACAAGCTCTCTGTATCAGATAGTCATTGGTTTTGCTGGACTGATCAGAAAGAATAAATGAAGCTCCAGCCTTCAGCTGCTGTTGTTGATAGATCAGTTGATCATCTGCAGCCAATAGTGTCGTGGCAAGTAGTTCATTCGGTGTCAACACATACATGAGCTCTATTTCTTCTTCATTCCAGATATAACTACTCAAATTTGGATTAGAGTTCTAGATATTAATATAACTTACGAGTCAAATGCATCGTCACTGACTACAAGACAAGAACAATCATAAAACAAATTCTAATTCTAAATATTTTTATTATTATTCATGTAACTGATATAGTTGACTTCCACATTTATAATAATGTATTTAATGCATCAATAAATAAACTTACAAATAAATTTTATTAAATATTTTACATGGTGGATGGTAAAATACTGCTGGTACAACACATGATGAATGGTATATCATAGCATTACTCTAAGTCAGATTGGAGCATTAATTAATAATATTGTTGATCTCATAGCTAGTATATCATATCATGATCAAGAGAGTGCCATCATTTTCATTACCTGGCCTCCAGTATGAATAATTTGATGCAGATTCAATTGAAATATTGGAAGGAGTTAGGAGTAGAGAGGCAACCATTCATGCATTCATCATTGTGTTGTACTAGTATTTTGCCCCATGTAAAGGTAAGTAATATTGTTGGATTGATACAGTTTTATAACGTACAAATCTCGTGTATTTTTTTTTTGAAAAAAAGTTGAACCCACTATTAAAAAATTAATTTTTTCATACGAGTCTTAAACTTATAAAAAAAATTTAAAATGAGTGCGCGTAACTTGCAGACCTTAGAACTGCAAATATTATTTTTCATTGACTGAACGTTAATGAAATAAACCATGCTTATCCAAATACTGCTCATTCAAGCCGACTATATATGCAATATTGCTTAATATATTTAGTTATTCATATTAATAGTATAGAACATTAAAAAATGTGGTAGTAGCAGCAATAAGGATATAATTACAAGTTAAAGAATTTGGCAGTAAAGATCATGTTACGCGCGCACGTCAATCTAGTTGATCATGTGTTGTGATCATCACAATGATGAAGGGCCTGTGGTGGGTGGTGATCATTAATTATTGGCACTGAGGATTGTTCCCCGGGCCCCCATAGTAGAAGTATGTACCCCACTGGTTGTTATAGGAGCTCTTGATGTTGTAACAATTGGTGTTCTCGGCTAGGGTTGAGATATCTTGGACTGAGCTGAGACTATTATCGGCGTCCACGATCTCTAGGTTCCTGAAATAGCTTGCTTTCCCGAACCCTTCATCGGCAAAGTGGCCTGAGCCCATTTGGGTGGAGGTGTGCTCGCCGTTCGCCCGTGTGTTCACCACCTCACCGCCCCACTCCACCATTGTCGCACGGTCAGCTAAGTGCGTAAATATCTCTGCCGGCCAATATCCCACCAATGTATTGTCCCCAAAGCTCATCCACCAATTTCCAAGTTTTGGATCCTATATATTTATAACATTAAAGAAGAAAAACACATCAAGATCAGAAGGTCACGGAGATACAAACGGTTTATATAATAAAGTGAAAGTGATCCAAGTGTATGTAGCTGATGAGGCATCTTAACAGATAATTGCATGGTAGACTTGAACCTTGTTCTATCATGTGATATTTCAAAGATAAATTTGCATGTATACCTTCCAAATGAGGATGGTAATGTCAAATTGGTTGCCTGAGAATGATGAGATCGGAGAAATGGCTGCTCCGATGGCTATCTTACTATTGGTTTGCACAAATCCTGAACAAAGAAGGTTGTAGCACCCAGTTGCCTGATACGAATCTGACTGCTTTGTAGAACCAAATGATGAAAATTAACCAGCATGTGTTAGTGGTATTGCTTCATTGAATTGAATTGTTCATTTACAATATGGATGATGCTACTCTGAGCCCACTTGCCCCTAGCTAGTTTTATGATATTTTTTTCTTTTTGATTGGGAGAGTCGTGTTTCGAACTCCAGATCTCTATTTTAGATGTTACATGTTATTATTATTTTTAAATGTTAAAAAAACACATACTTTTACACTAGGAGTCCAAAGTGGGGCACACTAGCATTTTTGTTTACGATATATATATAACAAGAAAAACGGGCTTTGCGACCAATTTATTACGACTAAAAGACTTTTCACAACTAATTTTAGTTACAAATAGTCATTTCACTAGAATTAACTGGTCACAAATAAGCAGTTTTCTTGTAGTATATGTTTGGAAGCAATTCAACTTATTTATGGTTAATTGATGAATAAAGTAATGTTAGGGACAAGTTACAAATACACGTCTTCATGAACAAATATTTCTTAAAAAAAGTGAACCCACAAAAAAAGTGAGTTTTCCACATTTTTTTTCGTAATAATTAATGTCTAATAGATATGGTTTAATGATCTCATTTGTCATTATGTTTCTTAAGTTATGATCCTAAAAAAATGTCTTTGATATTATCGTCCATGATTTCAACTTGCTTAAGATGTGAGCATAGATATATATATAACGCTAATAATGTATAATGATATGTGTATGTCATTATTTTAAAAGTATTAAAGTTTTTTTCAGATAAATCAGTTATAAGAAAATAAAAAATTGCATATCCAAACAAGAAATTAGTAAAAGTAATAAGTTGAAATATCGGTGATGGAGAGACTTCTTACCGTCCAGTAGGTGAACAATCTAGGCCTGCTGTCACCATAAAGCTCCGGACTGACCTGACTAGTAGAATAACCAAAATTTAGGAAAGTTTACGCTGATACAATTTTTTTTTTTTTTTTTTTACGTACTATTATATTTATAAACGAATTATATAAAAATAATTTTTATAAATAAATATAGTTTTATCCGATTTATTAAATTTATTTTATAATAAAAATAATTTTATAATATAAAAAATTATATTAAATCACATCAATTTGTGAATTTATTTTTATATAATTTTTTTATAATTAGAATATTTTTTCAATAATAAATGACGTATTATCTTTTTCAATCAATAACACACGATAGTTCTTGAAAAATAATATTTATTTATTCATCTTATATTGCACATAATTTTTCCAGTCTATTTTCAAATTTGAATTTGTTTGACTTGAGTTATCTCAGAATATTCCAATTCAATACATTATTAAGTATATTTAATTTTTTATCTTTTAAGATAATTAAAAATAATAATATATTTTCTAGGAAGAAATTAAGCATTGGACAGTGTGTGTGGCAGGAGAGGAAATGGAAATAAGTACCTGCCATCCAGCTTCTATGCTGTTGAGATCTGAGCCGTCAAATGATCCCGAAAGAATCCAAATTTGGGAGAGGCTGAACTCATTGACCACTTGGATTGATGGGTCCCACACGTTAATTGTCGCCCTAGCCCCGTACATTTCTTCCGCTGCACCGGTGTAGGCTATTGCATGCTGTAAATATGCATTTGTACTAAATGATTAACAATTTTGTTTTATTGGTAATCAAAATGATTAAATCTTGATATTCACTGCATTTGGAACTCAATTTGATATCGACATCACTGGAGAGAAAAAATGAGAAAGAAAGGTATAAAAGAAAAATTAAATTTAGGGCGGATTTGGATACTGAGATTAGATGTTTTTAATAAAATATTATTTTTTAATATTATTATTATTTTTTAATTTAAAAAAATTAAATTATTTATTATATTTTGTGTGAGAATTTTGAAAAGTTCTAATGATAAAATGATATGAAGTAATATTATTTTTGTATCCAAACGAGTCCTAAGTCTTAGAGTGTACAGGCGTCTTTAAAAAAAAGTAGGGTTTTAAATATATCTATTTTTTTTTTAAAGAGAGTCTGCAAAATTTATTCACTCTAAAATTACAAATATTTCTTCTAAAAAAAAAATCTCAATAGTTTTGAATGCAATCAAGAAATCAGGATCGACCAAGATAATAAAAAATTATTACCAAGAGATTTATTTCTTGTTAGAATTCATGAAAATCAAATCAATGTTATTTCTTTTGCAGGAAGCCGAGAACTAAAACATTATACAAAAATAATTTTATAAATTGATATGACTTCATTTGATTTGTTAGATCTACTTTACAACATAACTAACTTTATAATCTGACGAATCATATCAATTTATAAGGTTACTTTTGTATAATCATTTTGTGGTTAGAGTATTTCTCATACTTTTGATGATAAAGAGCACATTTTTTATTATACACGACATGTACATGATACACATAATTACCGATTAATATTAATGAAGGCAAAAATTGGGAGGAAAGGTCGTGATCGTGACCATGATCATGATCATGGCATACGTACCTCATGGCCATTGCCGCTGATTACATCTGGTGCATCGACGGTACTTCGGCTAATAAGAGGAACCTTACGCTGTTTCTTCCCGAAGTGAAACAAAGACTTGGCTCTCAACACATCAACAACCTTGCTTCGTCGTATGGGAATCGTTCCCTTTGGACATCGTGTCCCGTTTCGATGCCACAGTTGCCACGCACCTCTTACTGCTTCTTTGGCAATACTACTATTACTTCTGTTCTCAGCTCTCTGATCATCTTCTTTCTCCATTCTCACTTTAGGCATCTCTGAAGGATGTCTCTGTTCCATTCACGCATGCAACATTAATAGGCCTCATTGATGTATATGCAGGATGTTTAATTTAAGAAAATACGTACCCATTTTCAGACCCCTATACCCCATAAAAGAAAGAGAAGTAGATCATAGAAGAAAGGAAAAGTTAGAGAAGTAGTATGTTTTCAGTTTTTTCTACCTGGATCTTGTGGTTCTTTAAAAGCGGATGATCTAAAGCTGGCTGTTTTCTTTTATGGACACAATCAATAATATCTCCATCTGGGCTCTACAGGGAAAGTCGAAAGGTGACATCAAATAACGAAAGCACAGATGAAATTCAATGAAAATATACGAACAATGATAAATGATCTCTGAAGAGAAGAAACGCATATATACCTCTATCGTCATGACAGCAGGCTTGTTAATCTTGTCCAAATGCCTCTTTATCCTTTCAAGTCTCAAGCTACTCACTTGCTTAGACATTGTATAATTTAGGCCTGAAACGACCGGATATCTTCCAAGAAAGAGGGTTAAGAAGAATGGCAGGAGAGCAGGAAGTAGTGAAAATCCTCTCTTCCTTCCAGCAAAATCCATCTCTCGTTCAGTGCCAAGAAAGAAACTGGGGAGAACTAGAACGCCATTACTAGCAAAACAAAAGCAAAAAGAAGATCTTTAGTTTTCCTTCAAATAACTAAACCCAAACACCAAAGCAAACAAGAAAAGATACAAGGAAAAGGACTTGTATCAAGGGAACCTCTCTCTCTCTCTAGATCTCTCTCTCTCTCTATCTTAATGGCAAGGAAGGGTGGTGGGTGGAGGTTAATTAAACGATGCACAGAGCCCATTGGACCCTCAGCATCAAGATCATCATTGCTTTCATTGCATTCATATACAGAGGTACAGTATAATTTGAATTTTGTTCTTTCGAATGGCAAACCTTGAAGAAAATAAATTAAGAGCAGGAGACCAGGCTTGAAAGCATTATAAAAACCCGACCTACCCAACTGAAAGAGCCCCTTTTATTGATCTCCTTCAATGTTCGTCTGCCACCATACACCTCGTAATTAATATTCCTCGAAACAGCTCACCTTCTACGTCTCTAGTTTGCTTCCTTTCCTTCTCAGCCTGATCTCCTTCCCTAGTTTCACCCTTTTTATACGGTAATTGATCAATTGGCTGTGCTTTCTAGTTTCTACCCTTGGGCACTGCCACATGGCACTGTCCCACTTTTCTTTTCCTTGTCACCACATGATTTCTAGCTTTACCTAATGCAGGTATATATCCGATATATATATCATGTTACCGTTCATCCCCTAAAATTTTTACCTAAAATAGGGATTCGGATGTAATAACGATTAATTTAGTAAAAACCATAAACTGATTCTCAAATTATAGGAAAAAATGGGTTATAGGGCTAAGATGGGAATGCTCTTAGCTGGAATTGTTGACTTATAATTTATATTAATTGTTCCTCTTAAAATCGTCTTTCTGTCAACAATACCAAACAAATTAAAGGAATTATATATATATATATACACACACACATATGAGGCCTTTGCATATAGGTAATTATTTTCAACATAACTAAAATATATCCTTATTAAAAGACAATGGTAGTTTTAATCGAATTGAAGTACTAGTAGTACTATAGCTCGCTTTCATTCTCCCTCGGCCAGTCTTCCGTACACTGCATGAACAAACGTCGGGTCTTTTTTTCTTTCTTCTTTTTCCGACGTACGTGTAAATTTAAGAAAATTGTGTTTTTCTAATTGTAAAATAATCAAGCCAGAGTAATTAATTATTATATAAGGGAAAACGATCGACATCCTCGATCTGGCCGATTAAATAGATTCATCATCGTGTGATATTTTATCTAGATAAGCTGGCCACATCAACTTATATATATACACGTATATATTATAATGAGAAAAGATATTTGTAACTGTGAATTGTGCAACCGCCACGTAATCGCTTTGAAAAAAGTGAATAAAATGAGACTCACATGAAAAAAATTAATTTTTTAATAGTAGATCTTACTCTTTTTCAAAACGATTATGCGGCGTTTAAGCACTTCACAGTTGTATATAGATTTACTCTATTATAATATATATGATATTTATATATATATATCATATATATCATATATACACAAACATATATATATATGCAATCCATACATACACACAAATAAACTCTATAGATGGAAATGACCGTGGCATATAGTTAATTACTTATTCACAACTATTTTAAAATAATGGTAAAACTTGCAAGCTAGGGTTTGGACTCTGAGGTAATTAATGATACCCCAGAAAGAAATTATTACTTATTTTTTCAGATTTCAACGTATTGGGGGTGGGGAAGCTTCTATATATATGCTGGTTGTTGGTTTCCATACTTTCAGAGTATTGGATTCGAAGCAATCCGCCCTTGATCCGTGCTCCGTAACGCTCTTCTCCATGTCGTGTACATATTTATCTATATTATACATTTACAACATTAATAATAAATGGGATAGTAATAAAATAATAAATGAAGCATTTGAAAGTAATAAATGTAGGGTTAGAATAAAGAATAATTGGGTAAGACTTGATCTATTCACATATGGAATTGAATTCAATTTATACAAATGACTTAAAATATACTCTCCGTTAGTTTTTTTATTTTTATTTTTTGATACATTTGGAAGATGGAGGTTCAAACTCGATCCAGACCTCCATTTTGGAAACCGGGAGTTATGTCAATCAGACTACAAGCCTTTGGCTATTCTCCACTAGCTTTTTAAGCTTCTTATAATGGCATTGGGAACTAACTTTCGATCGGTTTGATAATCGAGCGATTTATTCACTTGAAAAAAAAGGGGAAAAAAGGATTATGATCTCATGTTAATGATGGGGAATTTGAAAGATAAGTCAAAGAGAATATTGTCTCTTATGTTTTTTCCTTTTTCTTTTAAAATCTTCAGTCCCGTTTGATAATGCAACATGATTATGAATTTTTCATTTTATAATAATAATATTATTAGAAAAAATCTGCAATTATTTTATGATGAGGTCTTATTGCCCATCTATCTTATTTTTTTTTTTAAATAATAAGAGATGATCCAAAAATAGCGGAAAGTGACACATATACAAAAGAGTAATGCATGCTACTCATCATCATTTTATCATCATCCCATGATGTGACATTAAATGATTATAGACTATTTATTATGTTTTACTTGTGAACCTATCATTTAATACTACATCATGGGATGATGATCAGAGGATAATAAAAAAAAAGATGATGAATAGAATTTTTGTTTAATTTACAAAATCAAATATTAATATAATATATAATAATATTATTTTTATTATTATTACATTTTTTTTCCTTCTTTTTTAATCATTCAATTCCCTCTTCAAGATATATAAACACGCACGTAAGAAACATTAATATCATCAGACTGTGCATGATCGCATCAGTTTTCGAACAGAATCCTTAATTAGTTGCATTTTCTATGTGCATTTATATCACGCTGGGGATCAGCAGAGGGCGGGAGATGCTATTGTTTGACAAGTTAATTTTAGCAGTTAAAGCCAGCACCAAATCAAATCCAAACGAAAATGCATGCAGCTTTTGTTGAAAGTCAAGTTAGGAAATAAGGCCATACGTAAAAATCAACAACCAACGAGGGGTACGTGTTCTTTTCGCTACAGTCAACGCTCGCTTTGAAGGCAAGAAGTGTGCATGAAAATGTGACTTGTATGCATGCAGTACAAGTTACATAAAAATTAGTGAATCCTGTGCAAAAAGCAACATATTAATATAATATAAATGTATACACAAAAAGAATGGCTACGATCTTATATAAGTAATATACGAATTAATATTATGATCAGATATAATATGTTAAGTCTGTTTAAAATATAAAAAAAAAAAATTTATTGTAACTTCCAAACTTTTAAAGTTTGTAATTTAAGAAAATTAGGAACGTTACGTTTATTATTAGGATTTGTAGATCACTTCAACAAAAAGACTTTTTTGGGAAGGTTTTTTTTTAGGACGAAATAAAAATTATCCCAAAAAATGAGTTTGAAGGAAGAAATTTAAATTTCGTCCTTAAATGCAGATGAAAGTCATTTACCGTTCGAACAATATATTACATTTGAACGAGATATTTATGAACGAAAAATTTTGTCCCCAATAAAATTATCGAATGTGTACTAAACTGTTCGATAAAAGAAATAACCATTCAAATGGATATTAGTTACGATTGATCGAAAAATTGGTAGGATAAGGTAATAAATTTAGCGAAAAATTGACTTACCATTTCTATGATTTATATGAGTGTTCGAACAAAAAGGAGTTTTTGTTCGAACGATTTATATTTCATTCGATCAATTAGTTTTTGCGATGCCCCCAGCTTCTGCTTGGGATTGGACGGTTATTGAAGTGTTGGGACATGCAACACAAGGTTACACCCCCCTCGTATATGATAGATAAAATGCAATGCATCTATGTATACTAGCAGTATGCAGTAATATCACAGCGGAAAAATAAGAGGTTCGTGTAATCTAAGCAACGTTGTAAGCAGTCGCGTTAGCACATAGTACCGTAACTAATAATAACACCTAAAATTGTCATTTCCAAAACACACATATCAAGTTAAATCATTATCGCCCAAAACATAGTACTAAAACTTTCTCCCAAAACAAAGGGACCATTGCAAAAGGTTAAATCTTAAAAATCTCAAACATGTTTCCTTACACAGGAAAAGTGGTCATTGTCCTGATTCCTTAACCTCTTCAGCTCGTCAATGAGCTGCAATGCCTCGGTAATGAGCCGATTAGCGTTCTCTACCCTATCCAACAAATAAGGCTCCTGTAACAGCCCGCTAGAAATTCACTGGTGGAATTTCTATTGACTTTAGGAATCTCGTGAAAACTCCATAAGTTTTTACGAATCGACCTATCGTGCAAGTTTTAGTCTGTTAGCATAGTCTATGTTATCACTCACTATGGTGCTAGAAATATGAGTTTAATTATTTGAAGTAGTTAGGAGTGTCAGAATGTGTTTTGGTCTATGCCATTAGACCCAGTTGATTATTTAGGATTTTATGGCTCAATAACCAATTTTTATAATTTTGGACGAAATGCCTATTCGAAATAGTGAAATTATTTTTAGGGGCACTTCGGGGTTGAATTTCAGTAAACAATTTTTCACAATAGGTTAATATGAATATTTAGGATTTTTCAGTACTAAGTTTATTATGTAATTTTTTCGGAGTGAATAATAACATCGATAAGCGCACCCAGTGTAGTGTTTTCAAAATTACAGTGTGGAATATCCAAATTAGGTTAGAGAAATTATATTTTGACATTTGTTAAGATTTTAGCCACACATAGTGAATAGTATTAGACACTTGGCACCAAGGGAACCATTAGATGGATTTGTGAAGGAAATCAAGGTGTGAGATCAAGTCATCCAAGCAAAACTTTGTTTCATCTGATCAACCAAATTGTGCCAGACCAAAGAGGGTTTCAATCCTAGCGAAACCCTAAATGGTTGGAATCCAATTGAAACCGAAACCCTAAACGGTTTCCCATACCCTAAAGTTGGCCTCCAAACCCTTTTTAATCCGATTTCTAGCATTGTGTTTAATAACTTGATTAAATCACTTCCACATGCTATTAATTAATCAAATCTTTGTTATGACATCATTATCCAACCTTTTAAACCTTGAAAACTTGATTGGGCCAAGAAAAAATGGTTTTGGGCTTGATAACATCTCAAACCCTAACCAAACCCCTTTTAAACCCCAAATTGAAGCCCACTTGGTTGGGGCCCACCAAGGCCCATGAATTTGGCCACCTTGGCAAAGCTTCTTGAAGAAGTTTCCTCCCCCACATGACAGATCATCCACTGCCATTGGCTGCACCCAATAGTGCCTTGATGTGAAGAAGAAATCCACCCCATCAATATCCATATCTCACAGCTGTTGTAGGCAGTTCTTGCCCCTTACTATTCTCCACTTTATGTCACATAGCCACCTCCAATCAAGGGTCATTTAAGCCCATAACTTCCCCCTCCAGAAGTCTAAATTCGTGCAAGACACATTTCACTCCATTTTATCACTTCTTCACCTCGTTCTTAGAGAGAAACTCGAAAGAGCTCTCTCGGGCAGATTTTTGGGTCTTTTTGCATGGAGATTTACAATCCTTTGTAAGTTTTTTCGTACAATCACTCCTTCATAAAAAAAAAAAATTCTTTGAGTTTAGTTTCCATGGATATCTTATTAGTCTCATTCCATGCTCATTTGGTCGGTCAAATGTGTTTTTAACCATGGAAAGGTCATTCTGGGCGTGAAACTGGAGAGTATGTTATGTTTTGGAATTTTTGACCAAGCTAATGGACATATCTTAGTCCGACATTTTTATGGAGTACTGTTAACATGTGTATATGATTATTGGTTGAGCATATGTTGCATGATTAAAAGTTTTGGTGAAATATTGTCTTAGAACTAGAAACTTAGAAACTGGAAGAGGAATGTTATTTTGGAGGATCCTAAGCCTCTTATATACATGTTAGAATGTTATTTTGAAGATATTTGATGTTATTTTCAAAGATATGGAATTTTATACAAGGAGATTTTCGGTTAGGCCAAAGTGATGATGTTCTTGGCTAAATTTATGTTTTGGTTGATGTTTAACCATGTGATCTTGAGTTTGAAGCTTGGACCAGTTTTAGGACACCTTTTTAAACCATGTGATTTTTTAGTTTGGAGATCACATCTTTATAAGTCATGCATCAAGAGGATGATCGAAACAAGTTAGAAACAAAAATCTGTTTTGAACTTTAGAAGAAAAACCAAAAAGTTCAAATATGGTTTTAGTGATTTTGATGACTTTTGTTCATGATTCAAAACATGATTATTCTTAGGAATATGTTATGAGTATATTAGAATAAAAATTTTGGTTTAATCATGAGTTTTGAAATTTAAAAAAATTGCAACAAAAATCAAGAGATGAGTAGATATTTGAGTCTAGAACAAAATTTACATGAGGAATGTAAATTTTGGTAATTTTTTGAGTTAGAATGTGAAATTCTTAAGTTATGGGTAAAATGGTCATTTTCTCACATGTAGATGGTAAAATAGTAATTTTACTCTATGTTGTCTCTTTTCACATTTCTAATTGTTAGTAAATTAATTTCTAACTTTTAAAATACCATCTTACAGTTTCTCGTATTTCGCACTTTATTCTCGTAGAATGCCACTATCAAGGTAAGTTAGCTCCTAACTTACTATCAGCTTACTGTGTATGTGTAATGGGTAAGGGAACTACAATTTATGTTCAGATGTTGTTATATATACCATGTCATGCCATGCCATGTCATCACATGTTTATCTATTACATGAATTATTCTGTCACAAAATACTTAACTGTTACATAATATATTTTGTCTCATGATACTATCTGTTTCAAGAATGTCACATTACGTATGACATCTGTTACATGAATGTCATATCACGTAATATTCACTGTCACATGTTATGCCATGTTACGAAATATTGCCTGTTACATGTATGCCAGTTAAGTTATTCATGTTAATCACGACCCTAAGCGCTAAGATGTGGTAATATCCTAGTGGAACTCCTTTGTTCACGCTAGAGTGTCTAAATAGGTGTGAAATTTTCTGGGTTGACGAAATACAGTTAACAGGCTGCGAATGGGGCATAACTAGCTGGTCACCGGAGCCCGCCAGGCACTAACGCCGATGGAGCCACACTTTATTTTATGTGTGTCCACAAGTGTGGCACAAACAATTCATTGGGCCACAACAACTGTGGAGCATACACTACGCGAGACATAGCAATTGTGATACGTAAAATATGTGTGGCCACAGCAACTGTGGAGTACGTATTAATGCACTCACAGTTTGTATGGATACCTGTGTTGTGATGTTGTAATCGGCAGGGACACACGGCTCAAAGGGACCCTTGTAGCACCCGTATGGTCACTTTTATTAATTAAGTCTATTGAATAATATTCCAAGTTCATGTATTTCACGTTCAAGTCATGCTTCATATTATGTTATGTTCAAGTTTACGTTCATGTCAAGTTTCAAGTTCATGTCAATCATGATAACCCCATGAGATAAGAATACTCAATCATGGCAACCCCATGAGATAAGATTACGCAATCATGATAACCCCATGAGATAAGACTACTCTATCATGGTAATCCCATGAGACAAGAATATGTTTCAAGTTCATGTTTATGTCATATTATTTTTAGGTTCAAGTTCATGTTATGTTCAAGTTCACGTTCATGTTATGTTTCAAGCCATATTATGTTTCAAGTTCACGTTCATGTTATGTCATGTTCACTTTCACGTTATGTTTCAAGTTCACGTTTATGTTATGTTATGCTCAGGTTCATGTTATGTTCAATTTCATGTTCAAATTATGTATGTTCATGTTCATACTATGTTTCAAGTCCATGTTATGTTTCAAGTTCACATTCATACTATGTTGCTAGTCCATGTTATGTTTTAAGTTCATGTACATGTCATGTCACGTCAAACTAAGTTTTAATTTCAATTTCAGTTCAAGTTATGTCATTTATGACATGCTATATGTCAAGTTATGCTATACTTATGACTTTGATTATGCATTCATGCTTTTACTGCTATGCATGCATCATTAACATGTGTTGAAGTTTTCTGTTAACTTGCTGAGATTTGTAATCAAATCTCATCTTTGTAGTCCCAACTACCATTCTCCCCGAATGGTAGGCGATGTGTCAGGGTCAGAGCAAGGGGCAGACACTGGCAGACTGGAGGAGGTAGACTAGATGTCGTAGAAGCAACACGGAACATGCAGCCTCCATAGTTAGGTCTTTGAATAGTATTTTGGCATCGTTAGTCGAGTTACGCGAGTTACTCAACGAACTAGCCCAACAGTGTATTTTGGCAATGTAATTATGGAGACAGGTCTTCGTTATTTTGAGATTACAGTCTTTTGATGTGCTGTAATCATGGATGTTTATTTTGTTAAGTATGCACGGATTATGTTTTAACTATTTGGGATATTATAAGTTTGGTGCATAGTATTGCTAAAAAAAAAGTTATCCACTACGAATATTGCATAATACTAAATGCATGTTAGGAACATTGCATCTTATATGTCGTGAACGGGGGCTAGTAACCTTGTGTTACAAGTCCTGACGCTTCAGATGTCCGTCTGATCTCAAGCGGAATCTGTTGGCATCACAGGGTGGTATCAGAGCAATACGTCTCTGGGTTTAAATCCACATATCCTTAGGAAATGCACCAAATATTAGGTTTGAAATTTTAGTCTACATTAGGCTTGAATTTTTTGAAGTATGAGCGATAGTATGTGGTTGTAATACGTGTACTCGTGTGTTTCAGGAAGTGACACATGTCTCACAGTATGAAACCTCGAAACCCTGAGGGAGCCACAAATCAGGAGAATCAAAATCACCCGATGGATGGAAGATTAGCTGAAGCTGTACGTCTGCTGACTGACGTGCTTAGACAATAGCAACAACAACAAGCGCATGTACCCAGACCTGAAGTCAGGGGTTGTCCGTATGAGAAGTTCTTGATCCACCGTTACCCGAATTTTTCTGGTAATGAAAGGCCACTGAGAGCCGAGAAATGGATTATGGATCTCGAAAGGACCTACGAGATCTGTGGATGTACTAAGGACCAGAAGGTTCTATATGCTGGATATTTATTCCAAGGAGAAGCCGGAATATGGTGGGATACACGAAGGCAGCTTCTAGTCAGGGAACTAGGAAGTTTGGCTGCACTGTCATGGGAGAGATTTAAGGAAGAGTTCAACAACAGATTCTTTCCAGATTTTGTCAAACAGCTGAAGGCGCAGGAGTTCGCAACTTTAACTCAAGGCAGTTTGACCGTAGAGCAGTACGCTGCTAAGTTTATGGGGTTAGGAAGGTTTGCACCGCACTTGATTTCTACTCAAAGGATGCAGGCATAGAAGTTTCAAGTAGGACTTCAGCCTAGAATCCGTAGCCAAGTAGCTTGCTTAAGAATATAGAATTACCAAGAGTTGGTAAACGTGGCCGCGATAGCAGAGGCTGAACAGAGAGGTCTAGTGATCCAAATCAATACTGAACGAAAAAGAACTTCACTATACGCTATTGAAGAAAGTTCAGAAATGAAGAAGATGTTTACTGGATCAGATAAAGGAAAAGGCATTGAGACTGGGAGCTCAATGACGATCACATTTCCATCTTGTGGTGAGTGCGGTAAACACCATGGAGGCAAGTGCAGAATCACGTTAGAAACTTGTTTCAGGTGTGGCCAACTGGGTCATATGATCAAAGATTGCCCCAGTGTTGCTTTGAGGAATGAAAGAATGGGGGTTTCTCTCAACAGCGTCTACAAACCAAAGCCGAGACATCATGTGCCCATGAGAGTGTATGTTGTCACTCAGGGAGACACAGATGCTGAGGCCCCAGGAACTGAAGAAGCTATCATTGTCACTGGTATTTTTTTCTAAGACTTATGTATTGTTAAGCTTATGTAAGGTTGATTCGATTGCAATTGATTGTATTGTTGCATTATTATTATTTTGGGGTATGTCAAGTCATTGAAGTTTGTAATTTGTACGATATTGTTCCAAGTGAGTCCCTGGTTTTAGTGATTGAGGTATTATACGAGAGTTTAGTTCGCAAGCTGAATTGTTACCCAGATGATAAGAGTAACAATTCTCATTAAGAGTATTATTGTTCATATCAGTGTAGGTATAGAATATCCTTTAGCAGTTGGAGGAAAGATATTGAAGGTTGATAAATTAGTATTCCGCATATTTGAAGTTGTTTTGATTTTGAGGATCCAAAGGAATTTGTGTTCGAAAGAGTAAAGTGTTTGGGAGAGGCTTTGGCCGTAGTAGGATTCGCTTAAGATGGTAGTTTTTCTAGCTGTCATTAAGTGTTTATGGCAAAGTATCGTGTTTGTGGAAAACGTAGATCGCCATTATATTGGAGACTTTTATATAGGTTGTAAATCTTGGTCTTGAGGACTTACGTGAACAGTAGGAACAGATCCTTTCGTTTAGAGTCAGAATAAGAGGCGGCTCATGATGGATAGAAGAGCTATGCCAATCATAAGAGATAAAGTCTTGAGTTGAGGTTAATAGCTGATCGATTATCGAGGTACCACCTA
Source organism: Juglans mandshurica (assembly GCA_022457165.1). NCBI lineage: Eukaryota > Viridiplantae > Streptophyta > Magnoliopsida > Fagales > Juglandaceae > Juglans > Juglans mandshurica. The sequence continues at coordinate 10,747,203 of CM039631.1, forward strand.
GGAGAAGGAACGATATGGATTAAATTCTTCTAAATTGAACTGCCTGAATACTTGAATTTTATATTTAGAGAATATGCTGGTATGACTTGACCTACTTTGTGGAATGATTCCAGTACAAATTGATATGATTTGAGAGAGAGACAGTTAAAAATGGTAGATATATATATATATACATTGTAAATAATTCTTTGAATAGTAAGGAGAATAGTGATTTCATTTAAGAAATGATTCAGTATCCTAGAAGGTCAGCCTAGAAGTCATTAAGTTTAGGCAGTAACCTTTGTGAGTGTTCTACCCTTATGTTTTAGTGGTAGTTATTTTGTGTAACCATGTGATGATTATAGATAAAAAAATGTTGACTACGAGAGGAAGACGTTACCTTAGAAAGATCGATACTTGCCCTTTAGCGTGATGAGGCATCTAGTCATGGACAGTAGGTTGGTAAGCAAGTTCTTCTTTTCAGCGAGTTTTATTTTTGTACTTGCGTTGATTTCGAAGATGAAATATTTTTTTTAGGAGGGGAGGATGTAACAGCCCGCTAGAAATTCACTGGTGGAATTTCTATTGACTTTAGGAACCTCGTGAAAACCTCATAAGTTTTTACGAATCAACCAATCGCGCAGGTTTTAGTCTGTTATCATAGTTAGTGTTATCACTCACTATGGTGCTAGAAATATGAGTTTAATTATTTGAGATAGTTAGGAGTCTCAGAATGTGTTTTGGTCTACGTCATTAGACTCAGTTGAGTATTTAGGATTTTATGGCGCAATAGCCCATTTTCATAATTTCAAACGAAATGCCTATTCGAAATTGTGAAATTATTTTTAAGGGTACTTCAGGGTTGATTTTCAGTAAATGATTTTTCACTATAGGTTTATATGAATATTTAGGATTTTTCAGTACTAAATTTATTATGTATTTTTTTCAAAGTGAATAGTAACCTCGATAAGCGCACCCAGTGCAGTGTTTTCAAAATCACAGTGTGGAATGTCCAAATTAGGTTAGAGAAGTTTTATTTGGATACTTGGCAAGATCTTAGCCATACATAGTGAATAGTATTAGACACTTGGCACCAAGGGAACCATTAGATGGATTTGTGAAGGAAATCAAGGTATGAGATCATGTCATCCAAGCAAAACTTTGTTTCATCTGATCAACCAAATTGTGTCAGACCTAAGAGGGTTTCAATCTTAGTGAAATCCTAAATGGTTGGAATCTAATTGAAACCCCAGAAACTTGGTTGAAACCGAAACCCTAAACGGTTTCCCAAACCTTAAAGTTGGCCTCCAAACACTTTTTAATCTGATTTCTAGCATTGTGTTTAATCAATTGATTAAATCATTTTCACATGCTATTAATTAATCAAATCCTTGTTATGACATCATTATCTAACCTTTTAAACCTTGAAAATTTGATTGGGTCAAGAAAAGTTAGTTTTTGGCTTGATAGCATATGAAACTAACCAAACCCCCTTTTAAACCCCAAATTGAAGCCCACTTGGTTGGGGCCCACCAAGGCCCACGAATTTGGCCACCTTGGCAAAACTTCTTGAAGAAGTTTCCTCCCCCACAGGGCAGACCATCCACTGCCATTGGTTGCACCCAATAGTGCCTTGATGTGAAGAAGAAATCCACCCCATCAACCTCCATACACAGCTGCTGCAGGCAGTCCTTGCCCCTCACTATTCTCCATTTTATGTCACATAGCCACCTCTAATCAAGGGTCATTCAAGCCCATAACTTCCCCCTCCAGAATCTTAAAGTCGTGTAAGACACATTTCACTCCATTTTATCACTTGTTCACCCCGTTCTTAGAGAGAAACTCAGAAGAGCTCTCTCGGGCAGATTTATTGGTCTTTTTGCGTGGAGATGTTTGACCCTTTGTAAGTTTTTTCGCATGATCACTCCTTAATAAAAGTTGTTCGTCTGTATGTGTAGTTTCCGTGGATATCTTATTAGTATCATTCCATGCTCATTTGGTTGGTCAAAAGTGCTTTTAACCATAGAAATGTCATTTGTGCGTGAAACTTGAGCGTATGTTATGTTTTGAAATGTTTGACCAAGCTAATGGACATATCTTGGTATGGAATTTTTATGGAGTACTGTTAACATGCGTATATGATTATTGGTTGAGTATTTGATGCATGATTAAAAGCTTTGGTGAAAGATTTTCTTAGAGATAGAAACTTAGAAACTGGAAGAGGAAAAACAGTTTCTATTTTGAGAAAGTTTAAATCTTTTATGGTTTAATCTTATTCCAATGGTTTTGATATTTTTATTGGAGGATCCTACGCCTCTTATATACATGTTAGAATGTTATTTTGAAGATATTTGATGTTATTTTCGAAGATATGGAATTTTATGCAAGGAGAGTTTCGGTTAGGCCAAAGTGATGATGTTCTTGGCTAAATTTATGTTTTGGTTGATGTTTAACCATGTCATCTTGAGTTTGAAGCTTGGACCTGTTTTAGGACACCTTTCTAAACCATGTGATGTTTTGGTTTGAAGACCACATCTTTATAAGTCATGGATCAAGAGGTTGATCGAAACAAGTTAGAAACAAAAATTTGTTTTGAACTTAGAAGAAAAAACAAAAAGTTCAAATATAGTTTTAGTGATTTTGATGACTTTTGTTCATGATTCAAAACATGATTATTCTTAGGAATATGCTATGAGTATATTAGAAGAAAAATTTTGGTTTAATCATGAGTTTTGAAATTTGAAAAAATTACAACCAAAATTAAGAGAAATAGCCTATGTATGTTTCGGCCATAGTTAGTTTTCCATAGTTATGAATGGTTTTAGATTTTTCTGAGTTGATATTTGAATCTAGGACAAAATTTACATGAGCAATGTAAATTTTGGTAATTTTTTGAGTTAGAATATGAAATCCTTAAGTTAGGGGTAAAATAATCATTTTCCCACATGTAGAGGGTAAAATGGTAATTTTACTCTAAGTTGTCTCTTTTCACATTTCTAATTGTTAGTAAATTAATTTCTAACTTTTAGAATACCTTCTTATAGTTTCACGTGTTCCGCACTTTATTCTTGTAAAATGCGACTATCGAGGTAAGTTAGCTCCTAACTGACTATAAGCTTACTGTGTATGTGTGATGGGTAAAGGAACTACAGTTTATGATCGTATGTTGTTATATATGCCATGTCATCACATGTTTATTTATTACACAAATTATTCTGTCATGAAATACTTACCTGTTACACAATATATTCTGTCTCATGTTACTACCTGTTTCAAGTATGTCACATTACGTATGCCATCTGTTACATGTATGTCATGTCACGTAATATTCACTGTCACATGTTATGCCATGTTATGAAATATTGCATGTTACATATATGTCATGTTACGAAATGTCATATATGCCAGTTAAGTTATTCATGTCAATCACGACTCTAAGCGTTAGGATAAGGTAATATCCTAGTGGAACTCCTTTGTTCATGTTGGAGTGTCTAAATAGGTGTGAAATTCCCTGGATTGATGAAATACAGTTAACAGGTTGTGAATGAGACCTAAGTAGCTGGTTACCGGAGCGCGCCAGGCACTAACGCCGATGAAGCCACACTTTATTTTATGTGTGTCCACATCAAGTGTGGCACAAATAATTCATGGAGCCACAACAACTATGGAGCATACACTACGTAAGACACAACAATTGTGACACATAGAATATGTGGGGCCACAGCAACTGTGGAGTACGTATTAACGCACTCACAACTGGTATAGACACCTGTGTTGTGATGCAGTAATCGGCAGAGACACACGGCTCAAGGGGACCCGTGTAGCACCCGTATGGTCACTTTTATTAATTAAGTCTATTGAATAAGATTCCAAGTTCACGTATTTCACGTTCAAGTCATGCTTCACGTTATGTTATGTTCAAGTTTATGTTCATGTCAAGTTTCAAGTTCATGTCAATCATGGTAACCCCATGAGATACCATGAGATAAGAATACGCAATCATGGTAACCCCATGAGATAAGACTACTCTATCATGGTGATCCCATGAGATAAGAATATGTTTCAAGTTCATGTTTATGTCATGTTATGTTTAGGTTCATGTTATGTTCAAGTTCACGTTCATGCTATGTTTCAAGCCATATTATGTTTCAAGTTCACGTTCATGTTATGTCATGTTCACTTTCACGTTATGTTTCAAGTTCACGTTTATTTTATGTTATGCTCAGGTTCATGTTATGTTCTAGTTCATGTTCAAATTATGTATGTTCATGTTCATGCTATGTTTCAAGTCCATGTTATGTTTTAAGTTCACGTTCATGCTATGTTGCTAGTCCATGTTATGTTTTAAGTTCATGTACATGTCATGTCACGTCAAACTAAGTTTTAATTTCAATTTCAGTTCAAGTTATGTCATTTATGACATGCTATATGTCTAGACTTATGACTTTGATTATGCATTCATACTTTTACTTCTATGTATGCATCATTAACCTGTCTAGAAGTTTTCTGTTAACTTGCCGAGATTTGTAATCAAATCTCACCATGGTAGTCCCAACTACCATTCCCCCCGAATAGTAGGCGATGTGTCAAGGTCAAAGCAAGGAGCATACACTGGCAGACTGGAGGAGGTAGACTAGACGCCGTAGAAGCAACACGGAGCGTGCAACCTCCATAGTTAGGTCTTTGAATAGTATTTCGGTATCGTTAGTCTAGTTACACGAGTTACTCAACGAGCTAGACCAATAGTATATTTTGGCAATATAATTATGGAGCCTGGTCTCCGTTGTTTTGAAATTACAGTCTTCTGACGTGCTGTAATCGTGGATGTTTATTTTGTTAAGTATGCGTGGATTATGTTTTAACTATTTGGGATATTATAAGTTTGGTGCATAGTATTGCTAAAAAAAAAATAATCCGCTGCGAATATTACATATTACTAGATGCATGTTAGGAACATTGTATCTTATATGTCATGAACGGGGGCAAGTAACCTTGTGTTGCATGTCCCGACGATTCGGATGTCCGTCCGATCCCAAGTGGAATCTGTTGGCGTCATAGCCCCGATGAGCTCTAAATGCTCTTTGGTACCTCCGTGATGGTCGGGGGTACCATCCTCGTGCGTTTCACCATGGGGTGATCTTCTATACCTGTCACAACTTCTATCATTCTGTGTGGGGAATGATAGTGAGAACTACCACAATGAGATTTTGAGAAATTTCAGAAAGTAAACATACAACATACAATAGTTAATAAAAACATACAAATGGAAAATCATGGAATGTGTGAATGGACATGTACTTGACATATGACTTGACCAAAAACTTGACTTGCACTTAACCTTTTTCAAAAGACATGTAACATAATCGGTAAACTTTTTCAGAAAACATCTTTATCATTATTTCTGTGTTGATCTTTGAACATATCATATCATAGAATATGATATGATATCATTCATATCACGTGATTCATATCACGTGATTCATATCGTATGAGCTCATTGCCTTGTTCTTATAACACATAGTGGATACAACACGACTCTCCTAAGCACCGCGTGTTCCTGCTAGTTACTGCACCACCAACAGTCCATACACCATAGCGAATACATCTTATTCATATCATATTAACACAAAAGTACTTCATCGAGTTATTTGTTGTGACGACCCCAACCTCCGGTTGGGATGGAATAGAGACTTCGAGCACTGAGACATGTAACACAAGGTTACATACTCCTATACATGACAATTAACATGCAATGCATCCTATAAGTGTGACTAGAAGAATGCAATATTCGCAGCGGATTAAAGGTGAAAACAAAACTTATTACATTGATAAAAGAAAACTAATGGGCCATTCAGCCCATCTAAATATGGTCCGGTCGGTTCATTCGGTCTGGACCATGCCCAAAATGGGCCATTCAGCCCATCTAAATCTGGTTTTTTTTGCCCAATTTCAATTATTTTTGGCCCACTTCAAGTTTTGTACATTTTTTAGCTGAAAATACTAAAGAAAAAACTTGATCTTGAAAAATACATTAATAAAAGAAAACTAATCTATATAAAAAATTAGAAAAAAAATACAACTAATAATAATACAAAAGTTATTACAAATTACAATCCAAAACTTAGCAACTTAACATATAATAGGTACATGGCATGAAGACCATATTTTTCAACAATATGAAGACCATATTTTCCAGTAATATGAAGATGTTCCTGCACAAAAAGAGTGAGATTTAGCACGCCATAAGATCCGTTCTGCAGCTCGTGAATGCAAGTAGGAGCGCTTTAAAAATTAGATTATGTTGCTACAAAGTGTTTTCAAAATGCATCTCATAGATTTTAAATTTTAACAGTCGCTTCTACTTGGATCACCTTTTGGTATTATTGTAAAGTGATCCCAAACAAAAGACCTAACTCTACCTCTTTGTGACCCACCAACTGATTTATCACTTACAATTGGATGGGGGTGGGGGTGGGGGTGGAGGCATGTCTGGTGTTAACTCTTGCACATCATTTGTAGAAGACTCCATCTATAAAAAGGACAAAAGGACAAAAGAATTAAAAAACAAACATTAATCCATGTACAAGCAAAAAGATGATGAATAACACTTTGAAGAGTAAAGAAGATATATAGTTAAAGAGATTCAATAAAATATTGTCAGCTCGCAAAACTAGAGTTAAGTCATGCATATGTCTTTAAGAGAAGATGTGGGAGTTGTTTTCATTTCTCTCTCTCTCTCTCTCTCTCTCTCTCTCATTTCATTTCAGCAATGGACAGTTTGCAGATTGAAGCATTACAGCCTAATTAAGATCACAAATCATAAGGTTTAGAATAACACAATATAATAAAAGTATAATGAGACTATAATTCCTGAGATATTTCTTAAAAATCATAATACAATTTATCATGTTATCCTCTTATTTCAATAATATATTTTTTCATACGAAACCTTATTAAGTTGATATATATATATATTCATAAGATGCAGGTTGATGATGTACAACTTTTCTTGGGGCCGCTGATTGAATTTGAGGGGTTATAAAATAACAGAAATATTTGCATTTGTATGATTTAGGTAAGATATATAAACAGTGATTGTTTCTGAGTTAAAACTAGAGGCATGTAATTGCAAAAGTTTCATTATTAATATATACAGAAGATAAAAATACAACTTATCTCATGAAGCTAAAAGGATAGGACATTAGCTCAAAACAAATCAATGTCTAGTACATCGCCAGCCCTCACCGCCGGCACCACCAGCTCCACCTCACTCCGATGAGCCTCCCTAGCCCAGCCCCTCTCTCTCATGCTCTCCCTTTCTCCCTTTCGGAAGTGCAAAGCCCGAACGGGCTTGGTGTCCATTGCGCCGCGGTGCGACATCCTCCGACGCCACCACTACTACAGCAGCTTCCTCTTCCACCGGTCATCACCCTCCAGCGAGCTCATCCCCTCCCATGCAGTCACCTTCCCTGTCGCACGCACAAGAGACCCACGCACGGCTTCACCGTGCGCGACCTCTAGCACCGTAGTATGCGGCACCCACAGCCACCAAGCACTGCCATGGACCTCCCCCTTCCTCCTCCATGTGACCCATGGCCAGAAGCCCTTCTCCACCGCACGGGCTTCCTCTCTTCACACGCACAGGTTGCACACCCTCCACCGCCACCCACAGTAGATGACCACCACCTCTAGCCTCCTTAGGCCACCACCGAACTATCCCAACCGCCATTAGCTTCGATCTACCACCCATGCACGCACACTCTCTCTCACTCTCCCACGGCTTCTCCTCCACTGTGCGGCCAGATCCGCCACGAAGAGCCACCGTGGTGCCACCCTAGTGCCACCATGAGCTCCACCAGCAACCCCACAGTCCAACCCTAGGTCCAAACCACCACTTTGAGTGGTGGATAGTCACTGCACGCGATGAACAGCCACTGCGCGTGGCTGACCGTCACTGTACATGGCTAGATCCATCGTGTTACGCTCCTTGCCACCATCAAGGCCACCACGAGCCCTTCCAAGACCACACATAGCTATCCAAATGCCTAAACAGTCACCGTATGCGGTTTAGCCACCACGTACGACCCTTCCAACGTCTTCGACTGTGACGGTCAACGAGCAACGCACGGGTTATCCCGTCGATGGTATAACTCTCTATCCCTTATATTTATGTTAGATATGGATTAGTTGACTAGGTTGTGGACTGTGCTGTTGGTTTTGTGGAGTTGTGGTATTGTGATGTGGTGCTGTGTAACGAAGTGTTGGGCTTATCTGTGTTGTATGGAGGTGTATTGTGCCGTGTAGTGTGCTGTGAAGTGTTGGGCGTAATTGGAAAGTGTGATGTGTAGTGTTGAGGACTGTGTTGTAATGGTGGCGTGGTGTAGGTGGAATGGGAAGAGTACACGCTGTGTGTACTCTGTGTGTGGCGTAGTGTGAGATAAGGAGAGTATATGTAAAATATACCCTCCTGGCATATTGTGGAATGTGATGAGTACAAGTGGAGTGTACTCTGTGGTGTAGTGCATGTAAAAGGAGTACACGTGATGTGTACTCCATGTGGTGGATTGATGCACCATATGGCGTGTACGCCATAATGGTGATGTGGCGTGGTGTATGTGGAACAGGAAGAGTACATGTAGGGGTGGCAATATGTGACACGACCCGATAACCCAACACGAACACGACACGATAAAAGCGGGTTAGGGTTTAGTCTTAATGGGTTCGGGTCAAAACGGGTTGACCCTTTAAGACACGATAGCTTAACGGGTCACTAACGGGTCAACCCGTTATAACCCGTTATGACCCGTTAAGAAAGTTAAAATTACCCTTATACCCTTTACCCTTATAACCTAAAAGTTATAACTAAAAGTATAAAAACTAATTAAAAAAAAAAACCCTAACTCATCAGCCGCCCCCCCCCCCCAATTTCCCAAAGTATAAAAACTAATTTAAAAAAAAACCCTAACTCAATTTGCCGCCCCCCTGTTTCTGCTTTCGTTCGTCGTTCCCCTCCCCCTGCTTTCGTTCGTTCGTCGTTCTCCCTCCCCGTTTCTGCTTTCGTTCGTCGTTCCCCCCGTTTCGCTTTCTTTCATTCATCGTTCCCCCCTGTTTCGCTTTCGTTCGTCGTTCCCCCCTGTTTCGTGGTTTTGTTCGTCGTTCCTTCCTTCTTCATAAACTCGATCCGAAGTTCGAACTCCTCGGCTCCTCGCGACGACCACGCCGCCCTCCAGGCTCGCCGCTCCACTCATCTTCACGGTGACGTTGCGTCGCCTCCACTCCAGTGTGCTTCAGTCCTCACACCTCACGGTGACGCCGCCCCCCTCTGGTTTCACGGTGACGCCGAGTCGCCCACAAAGACTTAAACCACGGATTCGTACTTGCCGCCGCCAGCGCCCCATCGCCCACGCCCGTCGCCCACGCCCACGCCCACGCCGCGCCTTCCACTGTAAGAAAAGTTGATTTTCGAGTTGTTAAATGTGTTGTACAGTTGTTGTATAATTTTTCTCGGCATCCAAACAGGGTAACCCGTAAGTTGTAACACCCATGGATTCTGATTAAGTTGTTTAATAATTCTTGAATCTTCACGTGTGGCTAGAGTAAAATCGTAATGTTCTGTATGCTTCTTCAAATTAAGCGCAGGGTTTAGTCTTCTGTATGTAATTGTATTTGGGATTAAGCGCAGGTCATGAATAATTAAGCGTAAAATTACTGCTGCTTTGTGGCTTTCACTTGAATAATTAAGCGCATTACAAATTGTGTATTAGCCTTTTCTCTCATTTTTAATTCTTTGGTTTGAAAAGTGTCGGTAAATGGGCATTACAAACTGGTCGGTTTAATTTGAAAGTGCCAAAGATCTTGAAACAATTGAAAAAAAAAACCAAGTTATAAGCGTAGAAAATAAAAAAATTCTGAAATACCATGAGTTGGTCATGATGAGCAGTCAATATAAACTAGCTAGTAATCCTATTTTGAACATCAAAAATTGATTGTATTAGCATCTTTCAGTTTTGTTGTGGTTTGTTGAGATGGCGGAGAATTCTCCCTAACAAGAATAAATTATTAAATTTGAAACCAAGAAGAGATGGCGGAGAAAATTTAATAAATTTGATGTGTATGTGACATATGTCATTCCAAAGTGGAGAAAAATAAAACAAGAAAAAAAAATTAAAATACAAAAATTATTGAAGGTAAGTCATGTTTTACTATTGTCATTAACTCAACTAAAACTCCAATAAATTCAGTTAAAGAGTTCATTTATTTTATTTTACCCAAAGTCTCTTGAAATGTAATCTACACGATTGTATTACGAGTCTATCTTTCTCATACTCAATCGAGCATATTCTAGATGATCTTAATCAAGAATTCTAGGAGATATATATATATATATATATATCAATCTCGTAATAAATTTTGTAATTAATTATAAAAACGGGCATATAATCTACACGATTGCTGCTTTCGTTTTTTACGCGTAAATTGGTCCCCTACAATTAATGTCATACTCTTACATTTGTTATTGTTGTTTGTTGTCAGATGAGTTCGGCAGCAAGTGAAAATGATGAGATGATTGATTTGGACCCGTTTGACTCAGAAAGTATTCAAAATGAGGAAGTTAAAACAAAAAGAAGGAAACAGTCAAATGTGTGGGCTTTTTTTGAAATGGTTCCTGATTCTGAGAACAATGATGGCAAACCACGAGCCAAGTGCAAGATGTGTGGAGTTATTTATATGGCAGCAAGAAAATATGGAACCGGCAATATGAGGCGTCACATTGAGACATGCCCTAGGAGAAGTTCACGAGATATTGGTCAGATGATGTTATCACAAAATAGTGGAAATATTTCGGTAAGCGCTCATAAATTTGACACTGAACAATATAGAGAAATTTTGGTATATGCTATTGTGAAGCATGAATTGCCTTTTCGGTTTGTTGAATATTCGGGGGTGAGATCTTTATTACAATATTTCCGTCCAGATGTTCCAATTATTTCTAGGAATACTGCCAAGGCTGGTTTGGTTAAGATGTATCATCGAGAAAAAAAAAAGGATTAAATGCATGTTAAATGATTCTCCTGGTAGAATTAGTCTAACATCTGACTTATGGACTTCTATAACCACTGATGGTTATATGTGCATTACAGCACATTTTCTGGATAAGAATTGGGTTCTGTAGAAAAGAGTTTTGAACTTTTCTTTTATGCCACCACCACATAATGGCATATCTTTGTCTGAAAAAATTTATAATTTGCTATGTGAGTGGGGAATTCAACACAAGATTTTTTCATTGACTTTAGACAATACTTCTTCTAATGATGTTTCAGTAGAGTTGTTAAAAACTCAATTGAACATTAAGAAAGCTCTTCTTTGTGATGGTGAGTTCTTTCATTTTCGTTGTTGTGCCCATATTCTGAATTTGGTAGTACAAGATGGATTAAAAGAGATTGATGCTGCTATCCAAAAAGTTCATGAAAGTATCAAGTATGTCAAAGGATCACAAACAAGGAAAGTAAAATTTATGGATTCAACAAATCAAATGTCTTTGGATAGCAAGAAAGGGTTGAGACAGGATGTCCCCACTAGATGGAATTCTACTTATCTTATGCTTGAGAGTGCTATTTTCTATCGTCGTGCCTTTACTCATTTGGAGTTGACTGATTCCAATTTTAAGCATTGTCCATCAATATCTGAGTGGGAACGAGTACAGAAGATTAATGATTTATTGAGAGTTTTTTATAGGGACACCTGTAATTTTTCTGGGATTAAATACCCTACAGCCAATCTCTACTTTCCAACAGTGTTTTCGATTTATTTTACATTAAAGAGGCACTCTGAGGGTGAAGATGACTACATGAAGAGAATGTGTTGTAAAATGCTTGCTAAGTTTGAGAAATATTGGTCCGAGTTCAATGTGTTGTTGGCTATAGCAGTTTTATTGGATCCTCGATACAAGCTTCATTTTGTTGATTTTTCTTATACAAAGCTTTATGGAGAATATTCTATAGAGTATATGAATGTTCGGAGCAAAATGTCATCTCTTTTCATGGAATATGGTTCTTCTAGTGCTCCTACAACGACATGTTCTACCACGACTTCTGATAGCACTGTTATTAGAGAGGAAAGTCAGTCTTCATATGATAATTTTTTATTGGAGGTAATATCAAATAATCTTTTTTGTTTAATGATTATATATTATATTGTTGTTTCATATCACATATTGGCTTGAAAATATTTTTATTTATTTTTTGTATACAGGAATTTGATACATTTAGACCTGATGAACTTTCTGGCTATATGAAAAAAAGTCAATTGGATCTTTACTTGGATGAACCTAGGGCAGAAAGAAATGCAAAGATTGATATTTTTTCCTTTTGGAAAGGAAATGAATTTCGTTATCCTGATCTTGCTCGTATGGCTCGTGACATTTTGAGTGTTCCAGTTTCTACAGTTGCATCTGAATCTACTTTTAGTGTTGGTGGGCGTATCATTGATCAGTTTAGAAGTGCACTAAAAGCAGATATTGTTGAAGCATTAGTTTGTACTAGAGATTGGTTATATGGTGAAGAGCAAGGTAATATTATAGTATGTTATTAAATAAATGACTGTAATTTTTCAATAATATAAAACTTTACTGATGTCTTTTTTTTAATAGAAATACAAGAAAAAGTTAAATTGGACAAGTTAACTGAAGATGTAATAGAGTTGGAGAACAACAAGGACAAGGGCTTGGAGGACGCTCCACCTCATTCTTCAACTTCTAGATTTGTTTAGATTTGTGTTTTTAATTTTTATTATATTTGGGATTGTAATATTAATATATTTACTATGTGTATTTTGTTTATCATATTTGAGATGTAATTTTAATATATTGTTACAATGTGTGTGGATATTTGTTTGGATTGTAATTTTAGACTTATAGTTTTTTTTTTTAGATATTATTTATATTTAAAATTTATAATGGGATAAAACGGGTCGTGTCGGATCATGTCATATCGTGTCAGTTCAATCCATTAATGTAAACGGGTTGAAACGGGTCGGATCGTGTCGTGTCAATTTATTTCCTAATGTGTCATAACGGGTCGTGTCGTGTCAACCCGTTATCAAACCGTATCGTGTTCGTGTTTAGAATTTTGACACGAAACCTTTAACGGGTCGTGTTCGTGTTGACCCATTAACTATAATGTATATACTCTGACACGACACGAACACGACCCGTTAACAAGATTTGACACCCCTAAGTACACGTTGAGTGTACTCTGTGTGGCGTAGTGTGTATGAAGCGAGTACATGTGGAATGTACTTCATATGGTGGATTGATGCACCATATGGCTATATGTCATAATGGTGATGTGGCGTAATGTGTATGAAGGGAGTACACGAGAAGTGTACTCCATGTAGTGGAACAATGCACCATGTGGCAGATATGCCATAATGGTGATGTGGCGTAAAGTGTATGAAGGAAGTACATGTGAAATGTACTCCATGTGGCGGAGTGATGCACCATATGGCTGTATGCCATAATGGTGATGTGGTGTATGTGGAATGGGACGAGTACACGTTAAGTGTACTCTGTGTGGCGTATGGTGTATGAAGTGGAATGTACTCCATGTGGCGGAGTGATGCACCATATGGCTGTATGCCATAATGGTGATGTAGTGTATATGGAACAGGAAGAGTACACGCTAAGTGTACTCTGTGTGACGTGATGAGTATGAAGGGAGTACATGTGGAATGTACTCCGTATGATGGTGGATTAATGCACCATATGGTTGTATGCCATAATGGTGATGTGGCATAATGTGTATGAAGGGAGTACAAGTGTATTCCATGTAGTGGAACGATGCACCATGTGGCGGATATGCCATAATGGTGATGTGGCGCGATGTATATGAAGGGAGTACATGTGGAATGTACAACGTATGGCGGATTGATGTACCATATAGTTGTATGCCATAATAGTGATGTGGTGTATGTGGAATGGGACGAGTCACGTTGAGTGTACTCTGTGTGGTGAAGTGATGTACTATATGGCAGGTACGCCATAGTGATGATGTGGCGTAGCATGTGAGAAGAGAGTACGCATGGGATGTACTCCATGAGGTGCAGCGATATGCCGTGTGGCGTGTCGCAGTGATAAGAATGGTTGTGTGATTGATGGGCATGGAACGTGATGAGTAGTGTCGGGAACTGTGGAACAGTGTCCCAGAGTAATTAAGGTGAAGCCTGTAGTCTAAGGTGACAAGTGTCACCGTGTTGGACTTACAGCTGGGAATAAGGATGAAGTAGCGGAATAAGTGTAAGAGTATGCAGCGGAAGCATGACTGGGCAACATCACCTCATGACGTGGTTATTGACAGTCGTGCTTGCCATGTGGTGAAGCGATAGAGTATGAATGGCGTAAGGGGAATGTGACAAGATGTCACGATGTGTCGGGAGTACGTGAGGAATCGTACTCATGATGAGTTAGGAATTTATGTACTAGAGTGTTGGGTAATGCGACAAGGTCACGGTGTAGCTTGGAATTAGTCTCGAGATATATGACGTGACATGAGACGTAGTTATGAATAGAGTCTTGTCGTGTTAAGTGTTGGGATGAACTATCAAAAGGGACAGATAGCATGAAGAGCCATGCTAGCCGGGTTAAGAGAAGGTTGGTATCAGAGTATGGCCCTTGTCCCTCGAAGCTGGTGATCAACGTGTTATATATGTTGATATTAGGTGATAAGGGGTAGAATACATGTGTAATATGGTGAGACACATGTGCTGGACGGATTCACCATATGTAATAGGTAATTGGTTCTGAGTATGGTTGCACGGTGCCTAAGCCTCAGAGTTGGCTTAGAGCCAAGTGGGTTGTATGAATGGGAGTGAGGATTAGTATGGGCTAAGATGCATGAAAAAAGTGACGAGTGTACTGTCTAAGGAAGGGATGCATAACTTAGTTGGTCTGAGTCATGCGTCGAAACGTGGTTAATGAGAAGAATGAGACAGAGGTCTTAGTGTCTTAATCCTAAGGTGAATCATGGGTTCACTTTAGTGAATAAGCACTGGAGGCAAGACCTTGAGTTGGAAGATGAGGTGACCATAATGGGTCCCCGAAGGTTTTAATTTAGTAAGGAACACGTAAGAACACGGGATAGAAAGAGAGTGTTCTAAGTGAAGTGTAGCTTATGCTTTCTAAGTTTAAATTGCTTATGTACTAGATAGAGAATGACGTTAAGGTATGTGTATGCATGTAGGTTGCCATCTGACAAGCACATGAATGGACTGCATGATATGCAAGTAGCATGGAGTCCAGGTAAGTGTTACGTTCATACTCTTCTAGAGTTTTCCAAGATACAAAAAATGATTTTCCTTTAAGACGCTTTAAGAAAAGAAACGAAAGACGTTTTAAGGAAGAAATGCTTAAGTGTTCAAACGTATAAGTACGTAACGGCCCTTTCTATGGCAGCCCCTTTTTACGCACCCAAAGTATTAATTGTACGCATGTGAATGGATGACTATACGGCGTATCTATTGTATGTATTTTCTAAAAAAATCAACGAACTGACATTTCACGATCATAAAACCATGTTTTTCTCATAAAACGATGTTTTCTCACGAAAATGAATGTTTTTCTCACGAAAGGCAAAGAAAGACATGAGAATCGAGGCTTTCACGGACCCTACGAACCAAGGCTTTCACGGATGCCACGAGGTGATTCTTGTGACTCCAACGAAAGACGACGTTCAAGGTGGTACTTATGGGTGCCGTGAGAGACAAAGTTCATGCCCATGTTTTACGCGATGCTTTTCCATGAAATGAATGTTTTCTCATGAAATGACGTGTAAATGAAAGATAAGAAAAGAATGAAAGATCTAGCTCTTTCGAGTTGCCATGAATGAATGAAAGAACGAACGAAAGCATGAAATGTATGAAAATACGTAACGGCCACATGAATGAATGAAAAGGGGTACCAAATGAATAAATGGGCAGATTGCAATGCCGGGCAGTAGTGCTGGTAGTGCACCCAATGATACACCCTAACGGAATGGGATTCCATCCCGCGGCCACGCGCGAATCCATTGGTCACAGGGCCGCTAACCCTAACACACGGGGCGTAACAGTGTGTACCGACCTTTGAAAGTGATAAGAAATAATGTATCTATGCACGAATGCATGTATGCACGAGAGCATAGACTCTTTAAGAAATGAAGGCACTGACGGGGGAAATGTTTGACGACAAGAAAGCCTTTTAAAAGTAGAACCCCGTACAGTGGCTCTTGAAAAAATGAAGGCACTAACGGGAGACACGTTTCATGAAAAGAAAGACCATTAAAGTAAAACCCCGTCTAGTGACGTTTTCAAACGAACGCACGCACAACACGAATGCATACACGTAATAGTATGTACGAATGATGAATGCATGAATAAAAACCTATGTTGCTATATTTTAACTGTATGAAGTAATGCTTACGAGTCTTCGATTCATTTTAATTTTATGTATGCCCCTCCCCCCCACAGGAACTGAACGGTCAGGACGAACACGACCCATGGGGAAGAGCACTGAAGTCTAGGCATGAGTTTTAAAATGTAAGAGAGGCCTTTTTATTGTAAAATCAATGTTTTCCGCTGTGAACCTCTTATATTACCAAAGCGCATTTTATTCTTATAAACGTAGAGTCTTGCACCCTAGGTATGCAAGTGAAAAGTTTTAAGGGAACAGTAATTCTCATCATCCTTTCTAAAAATATTTTATAAAAAGTCTCACCATAAGGACGAGCGTTACACACGCAATTAACAAAAATGGCCCTAATCATTAGGCAACTCAGCCTTCGAACTCCAACTCCGACTTTGAGTATTTTAGATATCAATTCTGCTAGGGGCAGTCGACACTTGCAAACGACGCACAGTCGGCGCTTAGAATAATACTTTTTAATAGCCATGTCAATTAAATAAATAAATAAATATTAAAAAAAACGAAGAAGAATAAGAAGAAATGCGTGAAAGATGAAAGAAGATACCCGAACCCAAACCAATGGTCGGAGAAAAAATAAAAGACTGATCGGGCAAAAAGAGGAGCAGGGGAGAATTAGCCAACGGAGAGCTGCACTCAAACTGAAACCAAAATACAGAGAAATTTTTTTGAAGAAAACTGTTCAAATCTGGGCAAGCAACGTTGATAAATTTACAGAGGAAGAGAGAGTGCGAATCTAGACAGTTTTCAAATCTTCTGCTAAGTAAGAACTAGAAACAGATTTTAGCTATTTTTCTTCCACAAGATCTCACATTTTTGTTATTTGATGATCTGTTGATTCTCTTTCAAAGGAGCCAAAAATCACTTTAGGCTCAAGATTGGTTTCATGTCTTAGATCTGCTGCTTGGTCAGGTCAAATATAAAGGTAAATCTTTGAGCAAATCGTGATCTGAAGCAAAACCGGTTTCTTGAAAACAGAATTTGCAGATCTGAAGTGAACCAGTTGAAGAGGGGAGGCCGTGCTCGACCATAAACAAAAAGGGGCAGTGTCTGAGATGGAGCTAATGTAAGCAAGTCTTGACTCAAATAACCTATCGAATAGGAACTATCGCCGTAGTTTGCCGTGTAGATACAAGTAATAAACAGTGTCATTTCCTTTTTCCACGTCAGCGGCATTTGCGTCCCGCTTGCATCCCGCATTTGCATCAAACGTTTTTCTTTAGATATTGGGACTTTGACTCCGAATTCCCATTTTGCGCAACCCAAAGTTCAAATTTATGTTTCATAACAAATTGGGTCGGTTTAATACCCTAAATTTCAAACCCGTTATTAGTCAGGTTGGAGGTCTAACTCGATAACAACCAGGCATGAATTTATATTAAATGGTTTGGATTGGGTTGGGTTAGTTTACCGAGTCATACGCACAATCCTAGTTTGGCACTCTAATTTAAATAACATTTTAGCTAATTTATTTTGGAAATACTCATTTTTAGGGGTGTGCATCTGGATCTAGATATCCGGCCATAACCGGATCCGGATCCGGATGGTAATAGCCGGGCAGTTATCTGCCCGGATTGAATCCGGATTGAATCTGGGCGGATAACTGGATTCAATCCGGATATCCGGTTTGTAACCGGATATCCGGATTTTTCACTATAAATCCGGATTTTCCACTATAATCCAGATTTTTCGCTACATGCATAATCCGGATTGTTCATTACAAACCCGGATTAGAGAATCCGGGTTGTTAATACTTTTTTTTTTTTTTAAAAGAAGACTAAACTTTAAAAAATGTTTTTATAGCACTTGTTTTTTTAAATTAAAAATTGATATGCTTAAATTGCCCAGATTCTTTTTAAAAAATAATTTAAAAACTTTTTAAAAGATTTTTATAAAAAAAACAAAATTAATTAAAGAACAAAATAAATAAATAATATTGTTGTTACCACACAATGCAAAATATTAATACATCACCACTAATTAAACTAAAACATAAATTTACAAAGAACAAAAGAAATATTAATACATCACAATTAATTAAACTAAAACATAAATTTACAAAGAACAAAATGCATTAGTTTTCATATCTTGAATCTGAAATTGGGGGAAAATTTTCTACTAGACTGTCTCCATAAGCTGCCAACAACATCAATTACAACAGAAAAATGAAAACTATAATGATTAGAAACAATAAGTCAAAAAGAACAAGAAAATAAAACTTGAAACAAAACGTCATAAAGACACTACAATAATTAATCTAATACACCAAGTAGCTTATTTTTTGTTGTGAAGCTTAGCTTACATTTCTTCTTTTTGGTGAATGTTTCTGCCATGTACTTGCTTTTCATTTTAGCTACAACTTGTTGTCATTTCTATTCTTAGATAGGAATTACAAATAATGATTCACAAAGATAAGCAATACACATGGTAGAGGAAAACAGATTTGCTATTTGTGATCATGCAATAGAACTATGAAGAACAACCAGATTTACTAGGTGCCAAAAAAAAGTCTCTTTTGCTTTTTATACCTGCCAATTTAAATTTACGTTTAAAGAAACTTGCTTCCGTGTAGATCTCCTGCAATCGAAGGTTAAATATCAAATAAATCAGCCAACTGCCTTCTTATCAAATAATTCAAGACATAAATGTTTTGCTATACTAACCCGATGTAACAGAATGCATGATCCCTGAGAACAAATATTTCAATGATTCAATTAAAAATCTTTGACAATCTCTCCAATAGTTATTTGAGTGTTTTTCCGATTAGCTAGGTCAAAGTATGTTGTTCAGTATCTCCAAGAGATCAGAGATTGAATACAAGTAGCAAAACAAAATACAAACAAGGCCACGTTTGCAAATAATAAAGGCATTCAATTAGCTTGCGGCAGGTTGCCTTGCAAAAATGTTAAGACAGTCAAAACAAATGAAACTCAGTACCAAATCTCCCCTAAAATATAAAACATGGGGCTTCAAGAAAATGCACCATGCAGGTTTTAATTGCAAAAGGTTTTGTCAGCAGATCAGATAACAGCTAGGCAAAGTGCATGGCTTCTATCTTTTTTTTCTTTCTCTCTCTTTGAGCTAATAAACTCAGCTTCATGCAGGTCCCAATAAGCGAGTCATTTTGGTCATATTCTCGGCAAACAAACACAACATTAGATTCGTATATACTATTTTTACACAAATTAAACAAACCAAAAGCAAATCAATGACTCTCTTATCCATTTTTAAACGAACCAACAACCCACACAAATCCAAACCCACTTACTCAAATCCAAAGTGCATCTAACTTTAAACACAACATAAAAATATCTATACAAACCAGTGACGGCAGGGCGAGGGTTTCACCGTTTCAGAGACACTCAGACATAGAAACGAGTATGAGTCTATGAAACCAGGTAAGGGCACTACAAGTACAAGAATTTCCTTTTGACAAACATGGGAAAGTAATAAAGTGGGCCATTCAAAGTCTCCATCAAAAGCAAAAAAAATAGAAGGCATAATGCCATAAACCCACTGTAATAGCAAGAAAACTAAATCCCATGTGAAAAACAGAGCAAAGGAAAAATAATACAAACCAAACAAACAGAGTATTGCATAAAACAATGATTAAAACTAAATCCCATGTGAAAAACAGAGCAAAGGAAAATCCCAAACAAATTTGAGCTTAAACTGAGAAAAATCCCTAAGTAGAAAGAAAGATACCTTAAGAGCTTAGAGAGAGAGAGAGAGAATATGGATGGTAGCCTCCGCGTGTCTCCCCAGATGCGCAAAGCACTTCGAAGTTTCTGTTTTCGTGTTTCGGTGAGGTCGAAAGACTTGAGCGAAGGAAGGAGGATTCGAGAAGACGTCGAGACCGAGAGAGAAGAAAGGAGGATTCGAGAAGACATCGAGACCGAGAGAGAAGAAAGGACGGTTCGAGAAGACTAGGCTGATTCGAGAAGACCAGGCAGATTAAGGGACCCGGTTACGGATAACCGGGTCACATAACCGGATCCGTAACCAAATCCAGAGTCTTCTTAACCGCCCGAATGCACCCGGGTTTCTAGGTTCCGGACCGGACCGAAAAAGGAAAAAAAAAATATAATAATAATAATAATAATAATCGATCCGAATGCACACCCTTACTCATTTTTCTTAGGATTCGTCAGATATATCTTTTAGTTGCAGGGATGAAGAAAACTGAAGAAATATAATTGTTTCATGCGTAAAATAAGAATTTCTATAATTTGTTAATAAAAATACTTTGGGTCCCGAATTTGACACCTAAAAAGTTCCGAATGAGGTTTTTTTTTTTACTTAGTAATTAAGAAAATTATTTTTAATGATGTTGTGAATTTCTTAGTTTTTTTTAAATGTTTATGATGATTAAAAAAATACATAAAAAAATAAAAAATACTATTTAATGAAGTGATTCGAGTTACTCCGTAACAGAACTCATTTGTCAAAGCATAATGGAAATTGGAAAGAGTTAATTTAATAATGAATTAGGGTGGGTTTGGATGTTGAAGTGAGTTGAGTTAAGTTGAGTTGAGATGATAAAATATTGTTAGAATATTATTGTTTATTATTATTATTATTTTAGAATTTGAAAAAGTAGAATTGTTTATTATATTTTATATTAAAATTTGAAAAAATTGAATTGTTTATTATATTTTATATTAGAATTTAAAAAAATTGTAATGATTAGTTGAAATTAACTCAACTTCTAAACGAAGCCTTAGGCTTAGTTTGGATCTTTAACTCATCTTAACTCATCTCAACTCATCATTACAATTTTTTCAAATTTCAATATAAAATATAATAAACAATTCAACTTTTTCAAATCTCAAAATAATAATAATATTAATAAGTAATATTCTAACAATATTTTATCATTTCAACTCAACTCAACTCAACTCACTTTAACATCCAAACACACCCTTAATCTTAAAACAGAAGTCCAACCAAATTTCGTCACATCACATCACATCAGTGCTTTCATGATAGGTCAGATAAGCTCACCCATACCCAATCAAAAACTAAATTTAGAAAAAATTATATAGAGGGGCTTACCGGAAGTAGTTTACTAGAGGAGGGTTGTTCGCAAGGTCGCGGATCCAACCGAGTCTCACCAGATGTGGCCAGATCTGTCCGAGTATGTGTCCAATCTTGTCAGTGTCAACATCTTCAAGCCAGTTTAGCTCCGGTGAGGGTGGTTGGCTGCCACCCTGTAGTGGTGTGATTTTCCTGCCACTGATCTTAGGGTGGCTGCAGTTTGTGATTTTAGAATTTAGGTTTTATATTTTAGGGTTTTTGAATATGAAATTATAATATGTGGTTATGCTTTTATTGCGAAAAGGTTAATTCCAAAATCAGCACCTGAGTTTTTTTGACATTTTTCAATTTGAATATCTAATTTTAAGAAAAATGTTTTAATAAACTTCTAAATTGACGTGATTTGATATAATTTGATAGATTGTAATGTTAACTTTTTTATAAAATAAATCAAACGTATTATATAAAATTATATCAATTTATAAATTTATTTTTGTGACTGTACCTTTTCTAATTTTTAATTTTTGTAAACTTAATATCTATTTTCGTATTTTTGCAATTTAAGATCTCTGAATCTGGCATTGTAAAATCAACAGTAGTGTTGCCACATGATCGCTTTCAATTGGCTTTGATGTAGATTTTGATATTACATATCAGTCAATCAAAGACTGATATGATGTGGTCTCTCGTTTGTTTCTAAAGCGAAGATGACAACTTTTTAACTGTAAAATGAAAAATTTTACTTATCATATTCACACCATATACCAAACAAAATTTTTTATATATATTTTTTTTGTTAAATATGTAGTGTATGGATAATAAATAAAAAAATTCAATTAATTTAAAACAAATAAAATAATAAAAATAAAATAATAAAAATAAATGATATGTGTGATATGTAGTGTATGATATGCGAAAATGATAAATAACAAAACTAAACAAAAATATTAATCCTGCAAATAATCCTATTAAAATATGTAAGAACCTTATTCGGGCAAATGGGAATCCGAGGGTGTAGTTTTAGGACAACCACAAATAGTGAAGAGAAAGAAGAGCGGCCAACTAGTTGTAAACTTTTATTTATTTATTTTTATGAGTAATAGTATATGCAATCGTGGAATGCGTACACATCATTTTGAAAAGGAGAGGTCTATTATTAAAAAAAAAATCATGTAAATCATATATTTATTCACTTTTTATAAAAAAAATTATACGATATTTGAACACTACTATTACAAATATCCTTTTTATTATTACAAGTAGGGATGACTCCGAGATATAGAGAATCCGCTCCGCCTCCAACTCTGACTTGTCGGAGCGAAGTCATATTTTTGGACTTTTTTTTATTTTTTTTAACTTCATATTTGATCCACTTTTAAAAAAAAAAATTGTGGACTTTCAAATTTCAATTTTCTCAAAATTACAATCCAAACTTATTAAACTTTTGATTATAATAAAAAATACAACTAAGTAAAACAAGTAACATACTAACATACATTCAAAAATTAAAAATAAAAAGAAAGTCTTATTTTTACATGTACTCCCATCATCCATGATTCCATATTCACTTCCAACTAATAACTACAATAAACAAAGGCACTGTATACGAAATGAATATTAAAAAAAAAGGCACCGTATAGTTACGATAGTATACTATTATATTTACTATGAATCTATTTTTAATTATATATTATATATATAAAGATTCATAAAAAATATATGATATATATTATTATATATGAATGTTAAAAAAAAAATGCACCGTATACAAAATGAAGATTCAAAAAATAGTATTACAATTTTATATATAATATACTATTACTATAATATACTATTAGTCTATTACTATATCTTATAGTATAATTACTAATACTATAGTATCATACTATTAGTATGTTAGTGATTTAATATTATATATATATATTAAATCTCTAATCTCTTATACTTATATATATATATTAATATATTTAAATATTAGTAATACATTAATAGTATTAGTATATTAGTATTAGTATTAGTTATACTAGTAGTGATATTAGTTATACTAATAGTTATATTAGTATTAGTTATTATTAATACTATATATTGTACTAATAGTGATATTAATACTATATATAGTTATAGTGATTAGTATAACTACATTAGTATTAGTTATAGTGATTTAGCATAACTATATTAGTATAAGTTATAGTGATTTAATATAACTATATAATATATTAGTATAAGTTATGATTTAGTATAGGTATAATACTACAAGTTATAACTATAGTCTATAATAGTATTAGTATAAATATTAGTATTAGTTATAGTGATTTAGTATAACTATATTAGTATAAGTTATAGTGATTTAGTATAGATATAATACTATAAGTTATAACTATAATCTATATTAGTATTAGTATTAGTTATAGTGATTAGCATAACTATATATTAGTATTTGCTATAGTCATTTTAATTTAGTACAACTATATAATACTATTAGTATAAATCACTATACTAATTATATCACTGATAGTATTAATATACTAATACTAGTATATCACTATAGTCAATAGTATCATATAGTAATATAGTATTAGTAATTAATACTATAGTGATTTATATAGTAATTTATATATAGACTTAAAGTGGATTACTAATAGTATTAGTATTAGACCATAAATATAATTAATATACTAATGTATTTATCAAAATGAATATGTTGAGAATTTATCAAGTCAAAAAATATAATTAATACAAGATATTGTTATATAAAATTTATATAAATAATACTTTAGTTATTATACATTAGTATTATATGTTATTCTAAATTTATAGATTAGTGTTTATCCGTTAGTATTACATGTTGTTGTTATTATGCATCTTAGTGTTTATAGTATATTATATATACATTAGTATTACATGTTATTATATTTATACATTAGTAATTTAGTGTTACAACTTACATGTAACATGGTAGTAATATTGTAAATTTGTATAGTTTGATATTTACATATAGCCATATACTAAACTATTATTATTTATTAGTCAATTTAGTCTATATATTATAGTATAAATATATTATTTAACTAGTATATTATTGAGTTTAACTAACTATATAAGATATAGTTGTATAAAATTTAAATGATTAATATATAAAAAATACATATATTTTTATAAAATATATATGCAGAGTCGGAGGGCCAAGTCGGAGGCGGAGACAGAGTGTCTGAGGTAGATCGGAGCGGAGCCGGAGCCGAAGTTGGAGTTGGTGTCGGAGTCAGTCGGTTCGCCAATGACTCCAACTTCGATTTTCAATAGGAAAAAACTCCGACTCTGAGTCAGAGCGGACCCGAATTGTCGGATTTTTTGTTCAGACCTAATTACAAGAAGGTGCGGGCGGGGGTATTGAACTCTCGTTCTCCCAGTTGAGGAATCGGAACCGGTATCAACTATCATATGGTTCAAAAACCTTGGCAGTTCTAACTGGAATGATAAAACAAGGTGGAAAAAGTAAAAGCAGTTATGTGAACAGGTAGGAGTTTCAGGTATTTAGTAAATTAGTACCACCTCAGCCCCACTCTCCACCATTTCAAAACCCCACTACTCGCTCCATTCAGCAGCCACGTGTCACACTTCATATTTGGTGGATCTCATAGTCAAGCATATAAACTTTAAAATAGACCGCGCAATAATTGAAACGATTCCAAAACGCGTCAATCGGAGCAAGCGATTTGACATAGGTGGCCCATTTTCGCGAGTGGGTAAGACAACGTGCGTCCGTTTTATTTTTGAAAAGGTTGTGTTTTTTGGACAAAACGCGGGTGAAAAAGCAAACTAGAAAGAGATGACTTGGGGAGAGGCTTTTGTCTGGTTGGATGGTTGGTTTTTATTCTCGTTTCTGTGGAGAGGAGAAGAGAACGCTCCTCTCTTTCCCCCTCTCTCCAAAACTCTGTTTTTTTCTCTCTCTCTCTCTCCAACAAGCTTTCTCGTTGGGCCTCTGATTAGTTTTGGTCGATCGGTTTCTCGGCACTGCGGGACGGGGGAGAGCTAGAGGGAAAGTTGGTGGTGGTGATTGGTTGCTTTGGTTGGGGGAATGGGAATTCCGGTCGAGAGTGAAAGAGTGTCATCGCTGTGCTGATGGAGCGATGGAGTTCGACGCCGGAATTCCGATGTCCCGAGCGGCGGCAGCAGTGGCGGGGTCCGTGACCGAAGGAGCCTCGCTGAACGAAGGTCTCCTTATGTTTCTTTTGTTTTCAAAATGTGATTTCGTGGTTGCCGTTTTCTGTCTTTCATTTGCTTGCAGAAATTCCACTTGCTTGTTGGTAGTGATGGCTCCTTCGTGATCATGAATTGTCGTCACTGCTCTTTCCCCTGATGAATTCGGTTTGGGCCAATGCCAGAAACTTAATTCTCTTAAGTAAATTTTCGTTTTAAGTAATGGATAAAAAGAGTTTGCAATTACTCTCTATTTGTACAACGTTTTTTCTTCTTTTTTTTTTTCGGGTTTTTTCCCTTCAATTTCTAACTTTTTATTTAATGTTTTTGCAACATTCCAAAATTTCTCCTCGCAGTAGCTCTTAAATTAGAAAATTCCTCTCTGCATATTTTCTTCCCAAAGTTTTACATTTGATATTGTTGTCATGCTTTTGTTTTTCATAATTATTTTCTTTAGATACAATTTAGTTGCTCTATTTGTTACATGTTTTTTTTTCCTAATTCGATACACGTTCTGTTCATACTTACGGTGTATAAATGTCCATTCTGCCCCTTTTGTGATTGATGGGAAGCTTAAATTTCTATAGGTTTGTTTTATACATATTAAATTTGAGCGTTTCTATGAGAGTATTAAATGTTAGTCTAGTTGAATCAATGGTTACAGATATGAAGTTTAATGTATGTCAACATTTTGTGTTCTTTATTTTGAAGGAACATTGTGTTGTTATCTGTTACCAATTCTCTGGTCCACATCATTTTCAGAGGTTTATTGTCTATCTTTTGGTTCCTTGAATGATTTTGACCTTTTATCTTGACTTGGGATTGACCAGCATTGAATTTTGACCTTTGTCTCTTCTTGATTGGTATGTGTTAAAAATTACAGTTTTTTATGCGTGTAATCGTATACAGTTCTGGTATAGTGAATATGCTATTTTTCACTTGAGTGCCATGCAAATTAGGGCAAAGAGAAGATGTGATTCAATCTTTTCTTTAAATTTTTTATCCATCCTTTTCGTTATTTTTGTCAGTTATTGGTCTAAAAGCTTTGTTTTATTGCTTGAAATGTTTCAGTGGCAATAGATGATTTTTTTTAATCATATTTTTCTAATGGGTTGACTATCTTCGAATTAATCAATTCATGTAAGCTTTGAGTCTCATAGCTGTTTTATTTTTTCATAGGCGTGAAAAACTTGGGTCGACTAGAAAAATAAAGGTTCTGGGTCCTGAAATGGCTTACTAAATGAATATTTCATAATAGTCAAGCTAAATGGTTATGCATGTGCCCTAGTAAAGTAGTAATTGTGGCTGCCCTGTGTTGTCAATTTTCTAAAATTTATTTCCTTCAACATCCTCTTTATGACTGAATGATATTTTTTATCTGGTAGCATTGTGCATATCCTCTTTTTTCTTTTTCAGCCATATCTATATCATATTAAATAGTTCCTTCTCTTTTTCTATCCACAGCCAAGTGGTGCCTTTTCCCTTTTACTAGGGATGCATATGAGATGTAACCACTATATTCAAGTAGGAAAGGATTTTAAGAAAGAAAGCTTTTTAATTGTGTATGGTGGCTTACTTGACTATTCCTATGAGTGGCTTACCGGGGCCTGCTTCCCATTCATTCTTTTATAAGGATGCTCTTCGGCTGGTCAATAAGGCGCATCACTTTCACTTCTATAATAGAGGTGCTGTAATGGGCGTGCTTGGCTAACGAATAAAAACCTTGGTCTGCTTTCCATTCAATATCCCATTCCCGTCGCATCTGTTCTATTCAGCCAATCCCTTGCTGTTTGCTTCATCCCTCCCTGCCTGATCATCGGTCGTACCCTATCTTGAATCTGGAATTGTTTGCTTTTTGTATGGTTTTTTATGCTGTAATCAATTACTCTGTATTTTAGTTTTAAGTGACGATTTATTTTAAAGGTAGAGACCAATACGCGAAAAGCATAGCATCTGAGTTTTCTGGAATATCAATTTTGGATGAATGAATGCTGGGGAATTATTTCCTTTCTTTTTGTTTGACTATGTTAGTGTATTTTCAGATGCAATGTGGAAAATGAACATGATATCAAGTGAAACAATGGACTCTGGGCAATATCCTGAGCGTCCTGGAGAGCCAGATTGTTCTTATTACATTAGAACAGGTCTTTGTAGATTTGGGGCGACGTGCAGATTTAATCATCCTCCTAATAGGAAGCTGGTATGAGCTGCGGCGTATCTGGAATAATCTTTTGAACTCAATTTTATATGATGGATATAGCTTTGATGCATTGTTATGAGATTGCTAGATTGTTATAGACTCCGGAACCATTGCACTATTTGGTCCTTGCTATCAAATTTGTTATTTGTTCTGTTATTGTTTATCTTTATCACTTTTTTTTTTTTTTCTAAACTAAATATTGCCTCTAACATTGATTACAAGAAGAAATAGATTTAAAAATAGTTATTGTCTGATTCTAGGTTAGAATATGCAAGTAGATTGTTTTGTTAATTTTTTAGGTACATGGAAAGTCAGAGCAGTAAGGGATGGGTGTAACATTGTTTTATATGCATATGCATATCTTCCTATCCACAAGTAAATCAGCGTGATTAGATGCTGCCTTGAGTATGACATACATTTCATTATGAGAAATGATATTTGTAGTCATAGAGTGTGCCTTGCACTATTTTTTAAAAAAGTGAGTAAATATGAGACGCACATGAAAAAAATAATTTTTTTAATGATCGACCCCCCGCTCTTTTTCTAAAGGAGTGTGCGGCGCTTGCACAACCCATAACTGTATCTAGCATTACTCTTTCATTATATATGGATGCTTGCAACAGACACGCTCACATGCTTCTCTGGACTTTTGGTATACTTGTTGCACCTTTTGCTTAGCTGGTATACTTCATGTATTAGCTATTTGATGTTGAGTTCATCCCGCAATAAGTTTTTGAGTCTCTTATTTTAATATTTCAACTTTATATGATGTTCATATTTGGGAAGCTTGACTAATGAGATTCTGTTTTATTCTAGGCTATTGCAACTGCAAGGATGAAGGGGGAGTTTCCAGAAAGAGTGGGACAACCAGAATGTCAGGCATGTATTTCCATCCAGTTGGCAGAATTGCTTGTTTGATAAGTATGTCATGTATACTTACTATTGGGCGTGACATAGTATATTTATAATATTGGTTTTGTGGTTTGGCCCGTTTATGTCCAAGCAATAAATTTTTGGATAGAAAAACCATAAAATTGAGAGAGAGAGAGAGAGAGAGAGAGAGAGAGAGAGAGAGAGAAGTATGAACAAGATGTATTGACTAGGGCCGGCTCCTGGCATTGCCAGCATGTTTGATAAATCTTATAAATTTACCTAAGCCCTTATGGATGTGGGGATGGGGCAGGAGGCAGTGGATGAACCTCCCAATCCACTGCAAATTTATGTTATGTTGTCCTTTGAAAATTGATAGTAT
This sequence comes from Juglans mandshurica, assembly GCA_022457165.1. Taxonomy (NCBI): domain Eukaryota; kingdom Viridiplantae; phylum Streptophyta; class Magnoliopsida; order Fagales; family Juglandaceae; genus Juglans; species Juglans mandshurica. Next base: position 10,776,321 of record CM039631.1, read on the forward strand.
ATTCAAGTTTTATCTGATGATCAAATGGTACGTATGTTGTTCTCAGCATACTTAAAAGCATGTTGATCACAAATCATTCTATTAGGCTTATCATGACATATTAACAAAACCCATCTTCAAAAGAGAGAGACGTAATTCACACTTCACATGCAGTATATAATGTGATTTTTACTTGTTACCTCTTCATTTGATTAAGTTGAAAAAGCTTCAAATGAAGCTGAACTTTACCTTCTATTCAGATGGTGCCCTGATCCAATCTGTTTTGAGAAATTTTCGGCATTACTGTTATGAAAATCCTACTTCAGTTGGTTGTCTTCTCATAGCATAGCCAACACTGGTTCAGCATGTGCATGATTATGGCTATCTATTCTTGTTGGGCATCCCCACCTGCTGGCCTATTTCCTTTTGGTCAGGAAGCTTTAAGAAATTTGATGAAGACAAATGGTGCATGGACATACAGAAAGGGAGGGCAAGTCACCCTCTTTATTTATTAAATAAGTTGGAGCTATTTTCCTATATACAGCCCTCACTCTATCCATTCCATGTCATGGGAGAAATATTATGATAAGACAAAGGAATATTCAGGAAAAGGACTGCTGGATGTTAGACAATAATTGATATAATCTGGTAAAGAAACATCAATTGACTCACAAATGTTAATTGCCAAAATTATGCTATAGGATTCTATTACTTCCTATTATTAATTTTCCGTGATATATCTCAATACTTATTTTGAAATAATCCCTTGATTGTTGTCTGGTGATTATCATTATAAAGACAATGAACTTGCAATATGCCAATAGTCATTTACTTGGACAATGTGTGCTTGCATTTTAATAGTAAAGTGTATGAAACCAATTTTACTCCAACTCTCAGTTTGCTTAGATATTTAATCTTTCTTCTAAGGCTTGAGCAACTAATATTCTGCTTTGATATTTTCTATAGTACTATCTGAAGACAGGAACTTGCAAGTTTGGAGCAACGTGTAAGTTTCATCATCCTAGAGACAAGGCTGGGGTTGCTGGAAGAGTTGCCTTAAATATTTTAGGCTATCCACTTCGCCCGGTAAATTAAGTGTTTTGCTTGATTTAACAATGAGTTCACACAGTAGCACATCATCTTAGTGTTCATCATTGTATGTTAACCAGTTTTGTAGCACCCCCTTCCCTGGTAGGGATAAGATGCACCACCATTTTTATTGGAGTGCAAAGATTCAAGAATTCTGTAAACCAAAACCAAAACCAAAGAATTTTCTTCTGAGAAGTAAAAAACCAAAGCTATCTTCTTTATTAGTAAACATGAACAGCATACCATGTCTTTCCAACCTTTGAAAGAAAACTTAATCATTAAACTGTCTTTGGAACAAAAATAGCATTCTAAATATATGACAGTTGTAAAAAAATATTGCCGAGTTAATTTTTTTTTATCGATAAACAAAATTTTATTGAGAATAAGAATAGGCTAGAGCCCAAGTATAAAGGACATATACAATAGCATTACCTATGCATTGTAATCTAGAGATACAATAAATTCATGAAAGTTTATGCCATTAAAATCAATTATATTGACCAATGGAGTACAGAAAAGAAAGTTTTAAGTTCATCCATTGACCGCTCACGATCTTTAAACCTTCTTTCGTTCCTCTCCCTCCAAAAACACCACCATAGGCATAACAGGACCATCTTCCAGATTGCTGCAATTTTTGAGTTACCTTGAAAGCCTTTTCAAGATGCTAGGAGATCAATCACTCTTCTTGGCATTACCCAAGCTAGTCCCACTCTAGTTAAGAAGTTGTTGCATAGGTTTGTAGCAATCTCTCAATGAAGTAGTAGATGATCAACGGACTCCCCACTTCTTTTGCAAATGAAAGACCAATCCATGACAATGATTTAGTGTGTCCTTGGGTTGTCTAATATGAGGATCTTCCCCCAAGGAAGAAGTCCATACAAAAAGGATTACGTTTAGGGGCGCCTTAGTATTCCAAATGCTCTTCGCGGGAATAGAATGCTATTTTTGTTCCAAAAGGGACTTGAGAAATGAATGAATGATGAACTTCCTTGTCTTATTTCCGAGTTTATAACGACCTCATGAAAGCCCAAGCCAACCTACATTCTAAAAGAACTAGTCAATTGACATAGTTGAAGCCCATTGAAATCATTATAAAGAGTGATAACTTCTTCCTCCAAAGCAATGTGGGATCCCACTTATCACCTTCCTATACTCACCCAATATTGGGTATGACAATCTCCTCCCCTTAAATCCCCGATGTCATCGTTGGGGGCATTACATCATAGGTGGCACGGCCCAAGCCCTGCATTTCTGGTTGGGTTTGGCTCTAATACCATCTATAACGATCTAAGGAAATCCCAAGCCACATTTGGGCTTATATTCCAAAAGGACTAGTCAATAGTATAATTGGAGCCTATTGGAATCATTATAAAGAGCAAGAACTTCACTCTCTTAAACAATGAGGGATCTCATTCACCACCTTTCTATAATCGCTCAATATGGAGATCACAGTTGATAAAATGAGACTTAGGGTTCATTTTATTAAAAAAAGTTAGGGTTTCTTGGGCTATATAAAGTCTTGCGGCAAATAGGGTCTTGAAATCATTATAGGGATAAGTTTCTTTTGAGATAAGTTTGAAAACTCAACTCCTAAGGTTTTTGGGTCAAGCTGGCAGAAAGTAATCGAAGGAAAAATCTGAAATTTAGTGTTTCCTAGATGTTAAAGAAGGTGGTAGATCTGATCTAAAAATTAATTTAATGGCTTTCTTTACTTGTTGCATTGAAGCTAGTAGAATATCAGTATCTCCAATCCTTGAGGTATTAGGGAATTAAAAAACTAATTTGCTCCATAAATGATATTCTAAAGCTGAGTGCCAAGGCAAAGGGGAAGGGCTCTCAAGTTTCCTTGTGAAACTTGGGCTTTTGTTGCGGAACTTGAGATTGTTCAATGAAGAGGACAAGTGTCTTCAGATTCGGAATTTTCTTAGTTAATGAACAACTATTTTGATCCAAATTTTTGGAAGTGTTAATATGTATATTGGTGTTTTTTGGATTCAGGAGGCACCTCGGGTGGGCGGCATCTTGCATATGTGGGACAAAACGGTGGTGGGAAAACTCAATACTTGTGTTGGGGGATTTACTGTTGCATGCGCTTTTTGGATTATTGGAGATAAGCTTGAGTGGGCCTTTGCAAGATTTATGGTCCCAACTTTGATTGTGGAGAAGCTTTATTTGGGATGAGTTTGTAGGTTTGGTGATCTGATGGAATTGCCTTGTTGAGTTTGGGGAGATTTTATTGTGTCTCGTTTTCTTAGTGAGAAATTGTTCGTTTGTGTCCAATTATGGTGGATTTTTCTAACCTTATATTTTGAGGACTTAATTTATAGCTAGCAGGAGGCACTTTTACATGGTTGAATGGTTAAGTTACCTGTACTTGGTCCAGATTAGACATATTTCTTCTCTCCGCTGGGTGTGAAGTACACTTTCATGGAGTATCTGAGCTGTGTGGCTGGCCAGATCATGTTCATACCATTTTCCTATTCTATTTGATTGTAGGGAACTTTACAGTTGCAAACGGTATTTCAAGTTTGAAATATATGGTTAAACGGTATTTCAAGCTAAAAGTTTGGTGGATAGGGTGAAACAATGGCGGTTGTCATAAATTTTTATGGCTCACCTAGTTTTGTCTTGGAAAGCAAGCTGAAGCCTTTGAAAAGCTTTTGAAGAAATGAAATGAGTAGTTTGGCCATGTTGAGAAAAGCACGCTTCTTCTGAAAGGTTCGTGACCTTAGTGTGCTGGCATAAGAGAGATCCTTGTCTACTGCATAGGAGTTGAGAAAGGAGATTATCAATGACCTTTTAAATGAGGCGAGTTGATGATAGAAGTAAGGGCACTATGATTGTGTGAAGGTGATAAGAATACTGGTTTTTTACTATCAAGGGCCAACTCAAATCGAAGAAATAACTCAAATCGCTGGCCAAAGATTTGTGCTTCGTTTTCTCTAGAGGGCTGAGAATTAGAGATTTGATGGTGTTCAACTGCACCTTGTTGAGAAAATAGCTATGGTGCTTTGCCACTAAAGGGTGGCTTTATGGCGTTCAGTGGTGGAAGTATAGTATGACACTAGGTGGGGAGTGGTTCTCCAATTAAGCGGGTCTTAAGCGGTTGTAGTGTGGAAAAATACAAGGGGTGATGGATATTCTCTAGCTTTTTCATATTCGAGTTGGGTTATGGGCCAAAATTAGATTTTGGTATGAAGTTTTGTGTGGCAAACAACCTTGAAGGTAGTTTATTTGGAGGTGTTCAGAATTTCCCGTGGTCTAGAGGCCTCCATGGTGTACATTTGGCATCTCTCCAATGACAGTAGAATATGGAATTTGACTTTTATTTGGTCAACACAAGATGTAGTGTTGTGAAGTTGTTTTCAACATTCTTTAACCTCATATTCTCTAATAGGTTGGAAGGTGGTGATGATGATAAGATATCGTGGGTTCCATCCAAGTAAAGGAAGTTTGTTGTCAAAATCTTTTACATGCATTGCATCCTTTAGGTACTCCTTTTGCTTGATTTCGTGGAACCCAACTCCATTTGCCAATGGCGTTCTTTGTTTGGATAACTGCATTTGTGAAGATTCTAAGTATGGATAGTTGTAGGAGGAGAATCTTGTGATGGGTTGATGTTGTTTGTGCAAGAAGAGCGGAGGAACAATTGATCATCTTATGCTATAGTGTGAAGTGGCTAGAATAGTGTGATAACCCATTCTTATAAATAATAAGGGTAGGTGGTGTATGGGGGATCCCACATTGCTTGGGAAAGAAAAGTTCTTGCTTTTTATAAAGTTCCAATGGGACTCCAATTGTATCATTGACTAGTCCCTTTGGAGTATTGGCCATGTGGCTTGGGTTTTCCATCGGGGCGTTATAAACAATAAGGGCCTTGGCATTCCTTTATTTTGGCGTTGAGTAGGTGATGCCTTAATGAGTGGTTGAGGTGCTAGCTTGTTTGAGAAGTCATAATTTAGGTCAATGCAACACGGAAGTTTAGTAGATGGTTTCTTTATATGTGACGTGGTGTGTTGAAGGAATGTAATGCTCGGAACTTTGAAGATTGTGAGAAGACAAAAGCATATTGTGCGTTGATCCATAGTGATAAAAGCTCTTCACGTTTGGATGTTGGCTCAAAATAGTTTTGGTTTTTTTGATTATCTAGATTTCATGTCCTTTTCTTCTCCTTATTTTCTCTAGTCGGGTGGTTTCTCTTGTATACAGTGTGTGCTTTGATTTCTTCCTTTTATACTTTTAAACCAATTTGACAAATTAAAAAAAAAAATCCTTGTTTAACTAGGATTTCGAAGCTTTTATGGATTCTTTTTAGCTAATCCTAATAGAACTAGGTTTCCTTACTATCTCCTTACTTCTGGGTCCTACACAAGCTTTTAACACATCGTTAAAGCCACCCATATAGCAAATCAAATGAAAATCAAAGTTAAAACCATTTTTTTTTTTTAAAAACTCCCCTGGGTATCACACATACTTCTCCACTGATGTCAAAAAATGACCTTTCTATATGAACGTCATGGCTGTGACCATTTTTGGTCAACATCAGTTGCATGGTTGGCTCATTACTGAAAGTTTATATTTGGGCGTTGCAGTTCAATATGTTATGTGGCGCTGGAAGCATCTGCCTCATATATGAAATGGGCAATGCTCTTTTCGCGCTGAATCTTTGCTTCTTAGATGGATGAAATTTAATTTTGTTATTTCATCATTTTTATTTTTACTTTTTTCCTCAATGCAGAATGAGACTCAATGTGCCTACTATTTAAGAACCGGACAATGCAAGTTTGGAAGCACTTGTAAATTCCACCACCCTCAGCCAACAAATATGATGGTTTCATTGAGTGGCTCTCCTGTGCATCCTAACATGCAGTCTCCAACTACGCCTGGTCAACAGTCATACCCGGGAGGAATTACAAACTGGTCAAGAGCATCTTATATCCCCAGTCCACGCTGGCAAAGTCCTTCGAGTTACACACCTTTGCTTCTACCTCAGGGAGTTTTGTCAGTTCCTGGGTGGAATGCATACAGCGTAAGCTTTCTGCTCCTTCCACAAAATATGGTTCGGATTTTGTATTCTTGTTTAGTTGTTTTCATTTATGCTATATTAGGTAACTTAAGGGGGGAGGGAAAGAAAAGTATAGGAAGGGTGGAACGGGTGGGGGAAGGAGTGTGAATTATATATTTTCTCTAGGAGATTTGGTATTTATGAGAAATATGTAGAGCAATGACTCACATGGTGGGCCTATAAGCTTAACTTTCTATCTTTTGCTTCCTCCAAATTTTGTAATCTAATGGTTAGTGGAACTCAAGTCCTTTTCGTGCTTTATCTTTGTTATGCCTATATTTCACTAGTAATTAAAGATGGTTGGGGTGATGCCAACTGCGGTAGTGTAGTGGTCCTTGTTGTCAACAGCTATTGGTGGTGATATTTTGTGGCAGTGATGATGGATGTGCTAAGATGATTTTCAGATGGATGTTTTGCGATTGAGATATAATTGAGGCTTGAAACTGAACAGTTTCCAACATATTAGTTGTATTTTTTATTTGAGAGAAAGGTTGCTTTAAATTGGACTTCTGCTTTAAATTTTGATTCAATTGCATTCAAGCATGTCTAGGGTTCTAGGCATCTGATCAAGAGGAAAATGAGCTTCATGAACATACAGCCATAAGTTAATGAACTTGCAGATGGTGAATTTCAATTCAATACAAGGGATGAACAGGGCTACCTCCATCCCTATACTACGCAGAACAAACAACAAATCCTTAATTTATGTCGTTTATTGTATGACTTTTCTTCTAAGAGAAAATAAACATATTGGAACTTGTGAGCACTGATTCTGAAATGCTAATATGATGGTTTCTTTCCAGGGTCCGCTCGGATCAGTTTCCTCTTCAGAGACCCTGCAGCAAACAGTAGGAAATAGTCAGATCTATGGAACATCAAGACAGGGTGAATCAGCTAATGCAGGATCTCAGGGGACATTTTCTCCACTTCGTTCAGGCTCTGTCCCTGTGGGGTTCTACGCATTGCAGAGAGAGAATGTATTTCCTGAGAGACCTGGCCAGCCTGAATGCCAGTTTTATATGAAGACTGGTGATTGTAAGTTTGGTGCAGTTTGTCGGTTCCATCATCCGAGGGAAAGACAAATTCCTGCTCCTGACTGTGTCTTGAGTCCCATAGGCCTTCCCTTACGACCAGTGAGTTGCACCATCAGTGCTGATTCAATCTTTCTATTTCATAACAGTGTTTAGCTATGCCAAGTGTTATCAGTCTCTGTTTTGTCACTTATGAAGTTTTCTTGAATAAATATCTGACAATTATTTGACTTTCATGAGGGCCTTGCAAGCATAAAATCATATTAAAAAAATTACAAGCTTAACAATTTGCAGTAATTCAGAATAGCATACGAGGCAATTAGTTGTTAGTCTTTGCAAACTGAATATGCTCTGTTTGAGGACATCTCTTGCATGACTCTCATAATTGCCAAGTTTATACCAGAAGTATAGCTGTCATGGTTTTTTTAAGCATTCAAAAATTTTGTAATAGTCCTTCAATGCTTCTTACCATTCTTATAGTCTTGTAGTATTTCATAGAAGTAGCAAAAATGAGAGAGAGAACAATATAGAAGAAAAGTGAAGCCATTGCAACTATACTAACTTCATTTTTAATATCTTATAAAAAAAAAACTACACTTTTTAGTATACTTGAGGGTGTCTCATAACTGTACAACACTTCAATTTATGAGATTACGATAGTTGGATGCCATTTGGCTTGCTTGATTCTTAAAGATACCTTTCTTAGGGGTTTCTAACTTTTTATTTATGTTCTTTCTGGTTGTACTCCTAAAATTGCTATCGGCAATAACATCCGCTAAGCTACCTATTCCCATGTACACTTGAGCAGTTCATTTCTAATTATATAAAAAGATACTAAAAGGTATTTTAGAGGGCATTATTTGCATGCTCTGCTCCTAACTATTGATTGAGCTAGAATTTTCTTTTCCTTTGTCCTTTTTTCCTGGAAACTTTCCTTTTGGGATTTCTAAATATATATTGTGAAGTACAAAGTATGTGTTTTGAGAGATTTTTAGTACGTTTATCAGACTATACAAAAACCGCTTCAAGCGGCTAATGGGTGGGAGCCAATTTTTTTGCTCCAAATCCTTTTTATTTTTTATTTTTTTTCACTGGTGTTGCATTTGTTTGTTTTGGAATGATTGTTGAGGACTTTCACCCCTTTGAATCTTGTATCATGTAACCACTTAGTTTATCTATGAATATGCTTGCTTAGAGAAAAAAAAAATGGTTCACGAACTCCACCCCCTCTTTTGTTGTTTTGATTCAGACTAGTTTGTATGTTCTTCAGTGCATATTGATTGGAGCTGCTCTTTCATTTTTAACAGGGAGAGCCTCTATGCATCTTCTATTCTCGTTATGGTATCTGCAAATTTGGTCCAAGTTGCAAGTTTGACCACCCTATGGGAATTTTCACATACAATCATTCTGCTTCATCTTCAGCTGATGTCCCTGTCCGGCATTTGCTGGGTTCATCTTCAGCGACTGCTGCGTTAAATTTTTCATCAGATGGACTTATTGAAGCAGTCTCGGGAAAGCCCAGGCGCCTTTCATTGTCAGAAACTAGACAGATGCCTTCTGGTGATGATAATATTGACACAGACAAATGATGATACGAGTCATTTACATTCTAAAATCTTTTGGTGGTTTAAGCATAAATTCTGTAAATTCATTTCCTATTGCTGGAGATGTACAGAGTTCATGTCAAGTAATTCTGTTATTCTGAAATGTGTTTCAGTTGACAGACTTGGCTCTCCTGAATTTCATATTGCTGAACTGTAAAAAAAGTCTGCAAATCTTGTCGCATATGGTAAAATCCATTGTGAACATTTCATCTCCTGAAAAGCTGATTTCTTATTTTAATGTTCTAATTTTTCTTCCAGTATTTTATGTAAGAATAATGCTACTGATGTCGACTCATTTTGACCGTTCATGAATTTAATTTTTTCTTATACTTATTGATTAAGAAATTGATTATTAGTGTATTGGTGTATTGGTGTATTTTTTTATTTTTTAAAAATATTTAAATATATTAAAAAAGTATAAAGAAAAAAATAAAAAAAATAAAAAAAATAAAAAATAAAAATTTAATTTAGTGGACATGCCAACGGTCAAAGTTGGGCGACACACTAGTACTATCCAAACAACTTTTTCAAGTTCTGATAGCTTGAATCTTTCTTTTCGGTGACTATCTGTAACACACCCCAGACAAATGCTCTTCTCTCGAGGGGAGATCTTCCGAAAGAATATGAAGAAGAAAAATAGGAGAGAAATAAGAAGAATCTATGTCACGGGTGCTGGGCAGAGGCCTTGAAGTGGTACAGACCAATAAGGCTATGGAAGGAAGTCTGTTATGAAGCTATTAAGAAGTTGTTGAAACGGCTTTACCCGTCAAGTGGAATCAAGAGAAAGAAATGGTTTAATGAAACAAATCGTTTTAAGTTTTCAGAAAAGTGTTGCGTTTTGTTTTCTTAGAAGCTGTGTTTTGAGCTTTATTGAAACGATGCGTTTCAGAATATAAATAGTTAGTTGCGTTTTACTTCATACAATTGTTTAGAAGAAGTTGGTCATCTGCTTCTATAAAAGCAGAGGTAAGAATAAGAATGGGGTGTGAATGATCTGGAAAGTTTGTTTGGGAGGTTAAGAGTTCCTCGAAAATTCTCTACAAGGTTTATAAATGAAATCTTGTTCAGTCACTTCTTGCGTGTGGTTATTCTGAGCTTTATTTCTTAGTTCATGGTTCTTGTTCCAATATTCATCAACTTGAACCTTACAATCTATATACTCCCAATAGATTCTTTATCATATCCTTTAAAATACATAATCAAAACTTATTTTTTCTATTTTGCATATTGATTTTTACAATATACGGTACATAAGTTTATCTATTTTTTCTGTATATCATTTAAATATTATATTTTTAATATATTTTATTTATTTCAAATAAAGTAGAAAGTAGAAAGTAAAATGAATAAAAAGTAAAAAGTAAAGAAAAATTAATTAATATTTATACAAGTGTGAATAGTGTTTCATAGACGTAGAGATGGTAATGTAGCAAACTGCATATTAGTTATAAAATATATAATCTATTAGATGAGATATATTAAGCTATTTCCTTCAAATTTTACAAAAGTACGAATTTTAAATAACTTATTGAGAATGCTCAGCCTTCGGTACATATACTATCAGGCGACTATAATGGAAAGCTACAGTAGAGGCCGTGGGCCTTTAAATACAAGCATAAACAGCAAATTAAACATAAGTCTGAATGCAAAGCAACTGGGCCTTAAGGAACAAACTCCTTGCCTATTTAGGATAACTTGCCAAGCCTAAATAAAATAGAGATGTCGCCCGAGCCCATTGAGTCCAGAACCAAGCCCATCTTCAACTCAAAAGTAACTTCAGTTAAACTAAAGTAGTTCACCAAAGAACATAAATTAGTCCACGCGTTCCCAGATCCTTCTACTTCTTCCTCTGTCCCGAAACCTCACACGGACCCTCTTCACCTTAGAAACCCTAGATCAGGTTTGTAACACTATTCTTCATCAGCGGTAGGAGTGTGCAACAGAATCCAGATCCGTCTAGATCCGAATTCTAAAAACCGGGTGGTTATTCACCTAGATTAATCCAGAAATAATCCGGATAGATAACCAGATTCAATTCGGATATCCCGATTTTTTTTCTTTTTTGGCTATAAATCCGGATATCCTAATTGTAACTGGATTTAGATATCAAGATTGTAACCAGATTTAATATGAATTTATTAATAATTTTTTTTAAAACAAAAAAAACTATTTAAACTTTAAAAAATATTTTTATAGTATCCCGATTGTAACCAGATTTACTATGAATTTATTAATAATTTTTTTTAAAACAAAAAAAAAACTTTCTAAATCTTAAAAAATATTATTATAGCACCCAGATCTATAACTGGATCTGGGTTTCTCTAAACTGCTCGGATGCACCCGAATTCTGGATTTTGAACCGAACCGGAAAAAAATCCGGCCCATGGAAAGCCAAAAATAAGTGGATCTTACTAGGGGTGTAAACTCAAACCGGAAAACCGGACCAGACCGGACCGAACTGGACCGGTTTTACCGGTTTTGAACCGGTCCGGTCCGGAACCGGTTTTTAAAACGTAAAAACCGGCCGGTTCCGGAATTTTTTGGACCGGACCGAACCGGACTGGACCGGTTGATTAAAAAAAATAAAAAATAATATTTTTATATATAAGTTTTATACAAAATATATTATATATATTAAATATTAATATATATAAGTTTTATATATAATGTATAATTATAAATTTTTATGTGAAATTTTATATATAACATATACATTCATATATGAAATAATTTCTTATTATAATTTATAAATTATTACATAAAATGTTAATACTAAATCACTAAAAGTTTATAACTAATACTAATATATAACTTATAACTATACAAATAGTCTAATATTAATACTATTATATAGTCTAATATATTAATAAAAGTATAAAATAGTTTTTTTTTTAAATCAATTTTTTTTTATAAACAAATTTTTAATGACAAATTGTGAAATTTATATTTTTAAAAAACCGGAAAACCGGACCGGAAACCGGTAAAACCGGAAGTACCGGTTTAGGAGGGTAACCGGTGCGTAATCGGTTTTGAAAAATACAAAACCGGTACATACCGATTCGGTCCTAGATTTTATCCAAAACCGGACCGGACCGGACCGGTTACACCCCTAGATCTTACTTACAAGTTATAATCATCATAAGCGGCAGCTGCCACTCTTCATTTTCTTACTGCTACCGCTAATGATTTCAACTTTAGTTCTTGATGAAAACGTATGATTCCTGTTGCATAAAGTTGTTTCTTTTTACCTTTTCTTGTATTATTTTATTGGCTTTCTACTTTTGTGTAGAATCATCTTATATCTTTGAGTTTTGTATTGTACAAATAAGTTTGCGTATCAATCTAAGTATTTCATATCTTAAATTTAAATTAGCACTGTTTTCAATAAAATTTACATTCTGACCAATCATATTAAATAAGTATGTGTATTAGTACGCAACATCGTTTACAATTAAATTTTTCTTATATTATCTTTTATCCCTTTAATTACGTTGCTGGATGGATTTCTTCGGGTAGAAATCAATGTGGATTGTCTTTTGGTACGAGGCCAATAAATTGGAGGCACCTGAATGAAGTGGAATTGTAACAACCCGCCCCTTTGTAGTTTGTAAAGCTAGATTAACTGGATGCTATTAACCTCAAAACATGCCTTCTTTCCACCAAGCATAAATGATTCTTTACATTTGTAAAATAAAGCAGAATATTTTCATTAAACAAAAGCTTCCATAATGACCTTGTTCGGAAATACTAAACAAAATAGAAATTAAAATGCTTAGTACTACATGTAACAAATTGCCAGAAACTCAGTAGATGAATTTCTTTAGGTTTTAGAAACGTAGTGAAAATTATGGAAAGATCTCATGAATCGAGCAATTGCGTAAGTTTGAATCTGTCAGCATAGTCAGTTTCTTATCTACTTGGTGTTAGAAACGCGATTTTATTTATTTGAGGTACTTAGGAGCTTGTGAATGAGAAACAATTTGCGTCATTAGTCTTAGATGAATATTTAGAATTTTATAGTACAATAAAACGATTTTTGATTTTCGGACAATAGCTGTTCGAAAATGTGTTTCGATTTATTTGAGGCACCTAAGAGTCGAAATTCGCGAAACAAAGTGTGCTCCTAATTTTGTGGGATTATTCAGGATTTTATGGTGCAAATTTATTTTCATTATTTCCGAAGTGAATAGTAATGTGTGTTAGCGCCATGTGGCACGCAATCCAGTTATTTTTAGATCACAACGTGAAATGTTCAAATTAGTCTAGAGAAGTTTAATTTGGACACTTGACAAGATCTTAACCACACTTGGTGTATTAATAGTATATGTTGAACCCAAGGTTTCAAGCATCATATTATTATATATCTACATATGGATTTTGATGATAACAAATGAATTAAGCATAAAGGAGTCTCAAGCTTAAGTTGTCTATACAATGGAGCCAATCACATCAAAGAATCAAGCATGAGAAAGAAATGGAACAAGCTTACAAATAAAGCACTTAGAGTAGTTTTGTACATTTCTTGAAAAAATTTGAAATTGAATTAAGTTTCAAAATTAATCTTTTCTCATAAAGCATCAAATTGCATTTTTCATATGTGCATGATATATTTGAAAATTAAAAATTTGAAATTTGAATTTTTGAAAGATGATTGATTGTCATCTTTCACATGTGCATGACATAATTAAAAGTTTGAATTTTGAAAATTTGAAAGATGATTGATTGTCATATTTCACATGAGTTGTTTTGTTTGAAAATTTGAAAAGTGATTGATGCTCTTTTTGACATATACAAAAGGTAGATGCTTTTGTTTAAAAATTTGAAAAGTAAATAATGCTCATTTTGTGACATGCAGAAAGTAAAAATTAGATTTGAAAATTTTGAAAATTGAATGATGTTGTCTTTGACAATTGTAAAAATGAGAAACTTTTATTTGAAAATTTTGAAAAGTGAGTAGTGCTCATTTTTTACCTGAGAATCTTTTTAAATTTGAAAATGAAGTCTCATATGTCTATAAATAGCTCACTTAAGATCTTCAAAAATTAGACAACTACACATCAATTACAAGCTTTACAACATTCATTTAAAACTTTCAATCTCCCTTCTCTAAGCATTGAGCCTTAACCATTGTTCATCTTGAGATAGATATAGTTTGCGATGTACTGCTTTTATTTCACTCATTGAAGAGTGTTCTTTGATAACCTACCTACTATCAGTTCTTGGATCAGTAAAAGGATGCGTATAGCCCTTGTGCATGTAGAAGGAATTCTATACAGGGAATAGTTGAATCACAAAATGTAAGGTGATTGTAAGTGTGTAAGGTATTCCACGGATTATTTAAAGCGGTATTGCTCAAAGGTGTAATAGATTTCTATCTCCACCGGAAAGAGGTTGAATAGTGAATTTGGGAATCCTCAAGGGATAGCTTGAGGTGAGCATGCAGACAATGGGGCTGAACTTCGTTAAAATACTGAGTTTGTTTGTTTCTTACCCTTACTTTTTATATTTACTGTTGTTTCATATTTTATATTGTGTATTTGATTTATAATTGTTAAATTTTTAAAAACAATCCAATTCACCCCCTCTTGTATTAGTCATCTGGGCAACAATTGTACTAGAGCAGTGGCTCTTTTGTAAGATTAACTATCTTTTGAGTTCAGATCTTATAACTAACATTTTAGCTATCTTTGGTGAATGTCAATCCAGTAGTCGGCCCCCACTGTCCATGCAGTCATTATGGTTTGCTTTTATATGCTTATATTATATGTTGTATGTTGCTTGTTTACTTATTGAGATTTCACAAAATCTTACAATAATTGTTTCCACAACCATTCCCCACCCGGAATGGTAGAAGTTGTTACAGGACTACAATAGAACGACCATGGGGAAACGCAAGAGGCCAGCTCTCCGGATAGTCAAGGAGACCCGAAGAGCCATGAGAGCTCATCAGAGCCATCCTTAGTAGATAGGCTAGAAGCTGCCGACCAATTCCTTACTGAAGTGTTGCAGCGCTTCGAGGAGCTGAGGATAATTTTGAAGAAAGACAAGGCCGAATAGGGATGGCTTTGTAAAATTGTATTTTGAAAAAAGAACCATGGAAATAGTGGTAGAAAAAGAAATGACTCGGGTTTTTGTGAAATCAACTTTTGATGGTCCCTTGTTTTGGGAGCCTTTTGAAAACGATGTCCATTTTGAAAGTACTATGATGAAGTTTAAAACTTTTGGAATGCTTACACTTCAGTACCATGTTAGTATATGACTACCAACCTGATATAGTTGAGAAAATGTTTCCACTGCAATTTATTGCATACTGCTAGATCATTAGGTGCATTGCATCATAACTGTCATGTACGGGGGTATGTAGCCTTTTTAGTTATATGTCTCGACATTTCAGTCATCGTCCAATCCCAAGCCGGGGCTGAGGGCGTCGCATATAATATTTTTCAAAACAACTCAAATAAGTGTTTAACATTTTTTCCAAAACAAGGGATCATTCCAAAAAGCTTAAACCTTAATTCATTTCCATTACAAGTAATATGGTCTCTTTCAAAACAACATGGCTCTCTCTCTCTCTCTCTCTCTCTCCCTCTTTAATTTTTTATTTTTATCCTTGCCCTGATTAACCAACCTCCTTAGCTCTTCGAAGAGTTGCAAAACCTTAGTGATAAATTGGTCGGCGACTTCTAGTCTATCTACCAGGGAGGGCTTAGACGAGCTCGTAGTGCTCTTCGACACCTCCTTGACTTTTGGGGGTACTGACCTCTTGCATTTCACCATGTGGGATCTCTTCGTGTCCTGTTACAACTTCTACCATTCCGGATAGGGAATGGTAGTTGTTGATGTCGTGTTTCGCGGGCCTGGGCAACTTCACGCCCACGGTATCCAAGCGCTAACCTGCACAGTTACAATGGGGGGGGGGGACCTCGGGGTCCGTTAATCCTCCGATGCTTAAGTCAGTATCTTGAAGAAGAAGACAACCAAAATCAGAGCAAGAACTATGGTGTGTATGAAGGATGATAGTGTTTTTCTCATTACCTCATTTGTTGCTGGGTTGTCCCTTATTGATAATTACCGTTTAGGATTTTCCCATAGCGGGGTGTTGCGTAGCATGGGGCAGTATGCTCTGTGCATTTATTTACTGAGCAGCTTTCATGTTGTCACCTTGCTGAGCAGCGATGGCCCCAGGCCTTCTCTGCGCACTGCTCAGGTCTTGGGCTGCATTCAATGCAGCACACTCTACGGCCTGGGCGCATTAAATGTGATGTGGCCTCTATTCTGGGCCACATTAAATGCGGCATATTTCCTGTCCCGCGTCCCTTCCATCTGGTGACGCACATCACGCTCCCCTCCCCTCTCTTCCTAGTCTTCCTCCAGATCTCCTGGTCTGACCCGAATTCCCTGTCCATACTCTGGTCTGGGCTTCTACCTTTCTTGCCCAGACTTAGGTGACAAGGCTAGGCCTTATTTTCGGCCCAACTTCCCGCAACATATTCTCCTTGTGACCCTAGGTCCAATGTAACGGATTTTCCCCCATCACAGTAGTGGAAACTACCACAATGATATTTCGAGAAATCTCATCAAGTAAACACACAACATATAACAAATAACATGGGCATATAATGGCAAACCATGAAATGAATGCATGGACATGTACTTGACGTTAAACTTGACTTATGCAACTTGACCTTTTTCGGAAAATGAAATGGAGATCCTTAGACTTTTTAGAAAAACATCTTTGACATCTTTTTCATGTTGATCATTACATATCATATCATATGAGCTCATGGCCTTGTTCATTTCATATAACACATGGGTGGACACATAACGACTCCCCTATGCACCGTGTGTTCCTGCTAGTTACCGCATGGCCAACGGTCTGTATACAGTGGTGAATACGTCATGTTCATATTCATTATAACACAACATTATTTCATCGAGTTATTTGTCTTCTTCTTGGCATCCACTAGCATTAGGTACTACCTTGCTCCGACACCTTTCCAAAAAAACCCATTCGAGGTATGCTGACGATACTTTGTTGACCTAGGGGTTACTACTCCATTCTTATGCTCTCTAAAGTGGATAGAAGAGTTCCACAAGGACATTTCTCCATCCTAACATTTAGGGTCGTGATAGAAACATGTACCGACTCCTCTTTTGAGAAACATCATTTACCTAAATGTATGTGACATGAGACTTGAGAAATTATTTTCTTTTCATAAAACATGTGATATATGAGATGTCGTGTATGCATGAAAACAAGCATAGCACATTTTGGTTTATAGCTTGACAACAATAGAACTTTCGTATGCATAACATGTTACGTAGGCAAACACTTAAAACATATTGTACACCCCACCTATTTATCCTTATAGATTAACTCTTAGATCAACGCTAGAATTTAGAAGACTAGTTCATTAGAGTAGTCCACGACCCTAAGAGCTTTAGAAAGAATTAAATTAAGTTCAGAATCTTGGTTAAGAACATTGATCAATCACCACATGATTAGTGATCTCGAAACCATGTTTTAAGCTTGATTTTTATTTTTATCATTTCTCATCCTTTTGTTCTAAAATTTCCTTATTTGGGTATCCATTTCCATTATTCTTAGATCATATTAGGACTCTAGTTAAACCTTTATACATGTCATTAAAGATAATGACATGTCAAAACCCGAATTCACTCTAATCGGCACCCATGTGTACTCTTGTGTGCAATGGACTGATGTGCCCCTAGATCAAACCTTTTTGTGCCATGTTCTCAAAGTCATTTCTGTCTTTTAAACACCTCATTTCCTTTCTTAAAATACAACCAAGTTTCAATCACATTGATTTCAAGAACCCTAGTCGAAACCCCAAACCAAGTGCACTTTTGAGTATCTCGGCAACCACCATTAAATCACCTTAATCATTGGGCTGCCATTTCACCATCACTTGGCAACCAACCCTCCACTGTATATCACCTATGTAGGGCACTTAAGAGTGCCTTAAATCTAGGCATAACAACCATAGAGATGTGTCCAAATGAATAACACAAAATGGTTGGCCTAGGGAATGCATCTTACCTGGGGGCATGATGGCTTGCCTTCATGCCATGCATTTACTTCTCCTCCCTTTCTCACTCCCCCACGGAAGCTCTCCCATTTCCCCTAGCCATTTCAGGCTTACATAGATGCAATGATGATGAAAAAAGTCAACCAACCACACACGACAAGAGGCTTCTAGGCGACATCATCACCCATTGCCCAACCCAACCAATGGCAAGCCTTCTTGGCTGTGACTCACCACCCATTTGAGCCCTATATAAACTCATCTCCCCTTCACTTGTTCCTCACTTCATTTCCTCAAGCCTTCCTTGAGTGTTGTTGAGAGACCCTCTCTTCCCTTGTTCTTTGAATGTTCTTGAAGTTCTAAGTGAGTTCTTGAGTTTGTGAGTTTTGAGTGGGAAGCTTAAAAGGGCCATGAAATCAATGTAAGTTTTTCTCTCTAGATCTTAGTTTATGTGTTAAGTTGTGTCTTTGAGTGTTAGTATTAATCTTGGGTGAATATAGCATGAGATATTGTGTTTAGCTAGAAGCCTAAATATTGGTGGATAGGTTTAGTGTTTAAAATTATTTTTGGTGAAGATATTAGTTATGGCATGCCTTGATAATTCTTGATATGATTTGAGTATGTCTTAGAATAATTTTTGAAGGTTTAGTTTGAGGTTAGAAGCATGCCTTAATATGTTTTAATTTATATCTTGTCTTGATCATCAAAGCATGTATGGTTTGACTTATCATGCTTCATTTGAGGAAATTAACTTATTTTACTTAGGCTTGAAATATGAGCATTAAGAAAGCCTTCTGAATGGGATAAGATTAATGCACGATTTAATTCTAGCATGCTATTGATAGAGATGCCATATCACTCATCACTTGAGGTTTAGTTAGATTTAAGACTTTTATTAGGCATGAATAAGTGTTGGGATGAACTTGCTCAAGGTTAAGCTTTTATTCATCATTGAGGATTTTCGATGATCATCTTTTTATTGGATGAATTTTTCATGCATGCATACATGAGGATCAATAGTCAAAACTTCATATAGGCATCAACTAGAGAGCATGCCACGAATTGAGGATGAATAGGCTAAGATCCTTTTGATTTTTAAGGCATAGACGATCTTAGAACGACAAGATATGAGGACTATGGATTCCTGTTAAGTTTGGAGAGCATTTGCATTAGTAGCAATATTTGGAAGTTAGGGGTATTTTTGTAATTTCTCTTTATCTAGAAGAATTTAGTTTTTCTTTGACGTGTAGTTTTAACTTAGTGCAATTCCTTTCTAGTATTGCATGAAAAATTATTTTTATCACGACCCCAAAGGTTAGGATGGGAAAGTATCCTGGTGGAACTCTTTTGTCCACTCTGGAGTGATTAAATATAGAGTGGTAACCCCTGGATTGACGAAGAACAGTCATCAAACTTCGAATGATGACTTGAAGCTTATGGTTTAATTAATATCATTGGGATGATTTAGTTATTCTGGCATAAGTTCATTTTCACCCTTACTTTTCGTTACGATTCTTGTATACTGCTAGCTGCATTTATAAGATGCATTGCATATTAACTATCATGTACTGAGATATGTAACCTTGTGTTGCATGTCCCGATACTCTAAGTCTCCGTTTGTAACACCCCGCTCCTTCCTTCCTACGTACACTTATACTTTCTGACGTAAGACTCATTCTTTCTGATGTAAGCAAATTCAATTTCGAGCCTCGTTATGTGTGTTGAACCTCGATGGCGTGTTTTAAAGATATTATGTGATTTCTAAAGTACGCCAGTGTTTTAAATGTACTGAAAATATTTATATGAGGTATTTCCAGTATTATTGAATTAAGCTTGATTTTTAAATACGACAATTATAATATTTTTGAAGAGCTCCAAAAATATTATAATTGTCAGAAATCATTTTAATATTAATTATTAAAATGACTTCAGTTATTTAAAATATTATGAGATTTAAATTATGTTGAAAGCTTTAATTAATTAAATAGTTTATTCTTTTAAAGATATTAAACAAGACTTCATCATTTTATTAATGATGAAGGAATATTATTTTATAAACTAAAGTTTAGTTTAAATAATATTCTACCTTAATTCCTCTTAGTGCTTTTAATTAAGTTAATGTTTACGCATTTTCAAATCAGTGTTTTAAAGTCACCATTAGATCATTTTGAAGATCCCAAGACAAAGGGACTGGATTAAATACCCAGACCCCTCTCTCTTCTCTCTCACTTTTCCCTCCCCTCTCTCTCTCTCTCCTCCCTGTCCCTCACGCTTACGACGTATGCTACCCCTCTCCTAGCAGTTTCTTCCTCAGCTCAGCCCGGCGTCATCGCGGGCTGCCTGGCCTCACTGCCCCCACCATCAGCGTTCCCTCACACCGGTGAGCCTCCACCACGAAGCTGGCCTTCACCTTGCAGCCCTCCCCCTCTTTTCACGGTAAGCAGCCGAAATGGGTAAAAACCCATTTCTTCTCCTTGTGCCACCGTACACGGCCACCCACGGCCACCAAGCACTGCCATGAACTTCCCCTTCCCTCCCCCTTCCTCCTCCACTTGACCTGAGGCCCATAGCCTTCCTCCACTGCACGGGCTCTCTCCCTCACATGCACGAGTTCCTTACCCATCTACCCACCATGCACCACAGTGCGCAGCTACCCAGGCCACTGCATCTCCACCACCTCACACCAATGACCACCTCTCTTAAACCCAACCACCATGGACCTCCCTCTCCCCCTCCGTCGCACGCACGCACGAAACCCATAAATGGGTTTCGCACGGCTTCAAGGCCACCTATTACCTTAGCATCGCCGTGCGCCGATTTTAGCTCCACCAGGTACCTCTCCTGGGCACCATGACTCCTCCCCGAGCTCCTCCAAGCCAGCCAAGCTCTCCCTCCAATTTCCCTTATTGGAGACCCACAGTCTTAGCTCCACCACGAGCTGCCATGTCTCCAACGAGTGCCACCTCGGCACCACCATGAGACCACCACTAGCCACCTCCAATGGCTAAGGCAGCCACTGTACGTGGCTAACCGCCACTGTACACGGCTAGATACGCTATGTACCGTCTCTCACTGCCACCACGAGGCCACCATGAGCCATTTCAAAACCACACTTAGCTATCCAAACGACCAAACAGCCACTGTACGTGGGTTAGCAGCCACATAAGACCCTTTTAGCGTCATCAACCGTGACGGTCAGCGAACAACGCATGGGTTATCCCATCGATGGTATAACCCTTTATCCCTCATTATTTATGTTAGATATTGATTAGTTGATTAGGTTGTGGACTGTGCTGTTAGTATTGTGGAGTTCGTTGTATTGTGATGTGCTGTGTAGTGAAGTGTGGAGCGTAGTTGGGGACTGTGCTGTGTAGTGTTGTAAATTGTGTTGTAATGGTGGCATGGCATCATGTGGATTGGGAAGAGAGTGTGTACTCTCGTGGCATAGTGTGAGATAGGGAGAGTATATATAAAATATACCCTCCTGGCGTATTGTGGAATGGGAAGAGTACACGCCGAGTGTTCTCTGTGTGTGGTGTAGTGTGTATGAAGGGAGTACACACATAGTGTACTCTATGTGATGGAGTGATGCACCATATGGCATGTACGCCATAGTGGTGATATGGCGTAGCATGTGAGAAGGGAGTATACGCGTGGAGTGTACTTCATGAAGTGAAGCGACACACCGTGTGGCATGTCGTAGAGATAATGATGGTAATGTTGTTGATGGGTGTAAAGAGTGGTGAGTAGTGTCGGGAACCATAGAAGGTATCCCAAAGTAGTTGTGGTGTGGCCTGTAGTCTGAGGTGACAGGTGTCAACGTAATTGACTTATGGCTAGGAGTATGGGTGAAGTAGAAGAACAAGTGTAAGAGTGTGCAGCGGAAGCATGATTTGGGAATGTCATGAAGTGACATGGTTACCAGCAGTCATGCTTATGATAGGTGAGGAGTTAGCATAGGAATGGCGCAACAGGATCGTGACAAGATGACATGATGTGTTAGGAGTACGTGAGGAATCGTACTCGTGATGAGTTAGGAGTTGGCGTAGAATTGGGGTAGCAGGATGTTAGGTAACGTGACACAGTCATGATATAACTTGGGAGTAATCTCGAGCTATATGACGTGACGTAAGGCGTGGTTGTGAACAGAGTCTTGTCGTGTTAAGTGTTGGGATGAACTGTCAAAAGGGACGGGTAGCATGAAGAGTCATGCTAGTCGGGTTAAGAAAAGGTTGGTATCGGAGTATGGTGCTTGTTTACACAAGCAGGTGATCAACGTGTTCCAAATAAGGGGGTATGGAAGGGGGAAGGTACGTGTGTAAACAAGTACTCTCAAAACAAGTACGTGTGTAAATAAGGGGGTATGGATGGGAATTAGGATTTAGTGTGGGCTAAGATGCATAGAGGCAGTGACGGGTGTATTGCTTAGGATTGGGATGTGTGATCCCATCGGTCTGAATCATGCGTCAGAATGTGGTTAGTAAGAAGACTAAGACAAATATCTTAGTATCTTAATCCAAAGGTGAACCACCTTAAGGGACGAGCATTCAAAGTAGAATGTCGAGTTTGGAGGATGTAGTGACCGTAAGTAGATCCCGAAGGTTTTAACATAGTAAAAGGCGCGTACGAACATGGGATAGAAGGAGAGTGTTCCAAATGAATTGTAGTTATGTCTTTTAAGTCTAGTTGCTTATGCATTAGATAAAGAATGACGTCAAGGTTATGTGTATGCATGTAGGTTGCCATCTGACACTCACATGAATGGACTGCATGATATGAAAGTAGCATGGAGTCCAGGTAAGTATTGCGTTCATACTCTTCTAGAGTTTTCTAAAGGATACGAAGATGAAAACAAAATGTTTTTCCTTTACGATGCCTTACGAAACAACACAAAAGATGTTTTACGAAAACATGCTAAGTGTTCAAAGGTTTAAGTATGTACGGCCCATCCTTGGCAGCCCCTTTTTACGCATCAAAGTATTAATTGTACGCATGTGAATGGATGACTATACGCTGTATCTATTGTATGTATTTTCTAAGAAAAACAATGTTGCTTTAACTGATGCTTTAAACGATGCGAAGAAAGTATGTTGTTTTAAATTGTCCCTACGATCTGATGCTTTTACGGATGTCCCAGGAAAGATGATGTTTAAGCCCATACTTTTAAATGACTTTTTTCCATGAACTAAAAGGATAAAGCTGAAATGAACTGAAAAAGGAATGAAAGGACTGAATTGAATGAAAGGACTAAACATTTAATGTATGAAAATATGTAATGGCCACATGAATGAATGGAAAGGGTACCAATGAATGTGCAGATTGCAATGTCGGGTAAGTAGTACTGGTAGTGCACTCAGTGCTGCCCTTGACTGAAAAAGGGATTCCCAACCCATGGCCATGGGCGGGGTTTGGGTCCAAAAGAAGACCGCTAACCCCAACACAAAGGGCGTAACAGTGTGTACTGGCCAATGAAAATGATAAGAAAGAATGTATAAATGTATGAATGCATCGCATTCTTGAAGAAATGAAGGCACTGACGGAAGAAACATTTTACGAAAAGGAAAGCCCCTTTTTAAAGAAAAATCCCGTCCAGTGATGTTTTCAAACGAACGCACGCATATATGTACGTAGGGGTGTAACCGGTCCGGTCCGGTTCGGTTTTGGACAAAATCTAGGACCGAACCGGTATGTACCGGTTTTGTATTTTTCAAAACCGATTACGTCCCGATTACCCTTCTAAACCGGTACCTTCGGTTTTACCGATTTCCTGTCCGGTCCGGTCCGATTTTTCGATTTTTTTAAAATGTAAAAAACATATAACAAAGTGTTACTTCTTATGATAAAATGTTATTAATAATTTAATATATATATAATCTTTAAAGCATATGATCAATTAAATTTTAATCTTTAAGATTAAACTTTTATTTCATAAATTATAACAATATTATTTTATATATAATTATATTAATAACATATGATCAAACAAATTACAAATGTTCATATTTAAGATTAACATTTTATGTTATAATTTATAAATTATAATATGAAATTATTTCATATATGATATATAATTATATATATTATATATAAAAATTTAATATATAATTATATATTATATGTATAAATATTTTGTATAATATATAAAATGAATTTTTATATATATATTTTTTCCAACCGGTCCGGTCCCTGAAACTACGGAACCGAAACCGGACCGGATCCGGCCGGTTTTCATAAAATAGGAACCGGTTCCAGACCAGACCGATTCAAAATCGGACCAACCGGTCCAGTTCAGATCGGTCCGGACCGGTTTTCTGGTTTAAATTTACACCTCTACATGTATGTATAGTATGTATGGTATGATGAATGCATGAATGAAAACCTATGTTGTTATATTTTAATAGTATGAAGTAATGCTTACGAGTCATCGACTCATTTTAGTTTTAATGCACACCCCTTCCCTCACAGGGAATGTGTGAGCAGTATGCGTCAGGATGGAGACGGCCCATGGGGAAGAGCACAGAAGTTTAGGCATGAGCTTTTAAATGTATGAAATGCCTTTTTATTGTTAAAATTAATGTTTTCTGCTGTAAATCTCTTTTATTCGCAACGCATATTTTATTTTATAACATAGAGTCTTACACCCTAAGTATGGAAGTAAAAAGTTTTAAATCTAACGGTAATTCCCGTCGTCCTTTCTAAAATCATTTTATAAAAACTCCCACCACAAGGATGGGCGTTACACTGTTACATCCCAAACGGAGGTTAGGGATGTCACACATATCATACACGAAATAACAATGATCAATGCAAACATATACACATAGACATGGCCAAAACTACCAAGGTTCACAAAGAATGTAAAAATCATTTTTTGATATGAGCAAACCCGAATCACCTATAGCCTATAGATCACGGCAAAACTATCATACCAACCGAAACATTATACACACTTGATCATGGCAAATCATTACACTAGCCAAATACTATATACATGTAATCATGGCATATTCTCATACAAATCGAAACAATATATATATTCATGTAATCATGGAGTAACAAGTATATACAATAGCAAACAAGATGCAAAGTCCATGCAACCATATACAAATATTAGCCGAGGTAGGTTGAGGGTCTACTTACCACAAATCTGTCATAAGTTATTATAAGCAAGCTGAAATAGAGTTTATGTAAATCAATAGAACAAAGGACCAAACCCCAATCCGCTTTGTGTGTAGTTGTTAGGGTTTGTTGTTTTGCTCATGGTTGTGCTTCAAACAATCGGTCTAGAGGTTTTAACCATTGAGTTCATTCGACCTTAGCTAGGTCATGAACATGTGGGTGGTGTGCATGTGTTATGGCCGGATGGCTTGAAGAAGAAATGAGGATTTGGGTCCTCAAACTTTTGGTCTCCCACCCCCCCTCCCCTCCGAAAAAAAACCTAGAGTATTTCAAAGGTTGAAACAACCCTTCGTGTGAGTGTGTTCTTGGTGATCTCAAATCCCTTTGAGATTCATCACTTTTGAAATAGGCATGTATGTGTGTTTAGAGAAAAAAGATGGATGAAAGTGTGATTCTCACCGTGTGATTCTTCCTTACTTGGAGTCATGACTTCTTGCTTGTGGGGAGAAAATAGTGTTTGTTTGCTTGAAGAGAAAATGTAAGAAAATGGTGTTTGAAACTTGGAAGAGAGAGAGACAAATCTTCTAAGTGGCGTGTGGAGAGGAAGAGAGAAAGAGTGAAATCCAAAAATGCCAAAGAAAAAAAGCCCTTGGGCATGTGGCTTCTCCCCCTTTTTATAGATTTTTCCAATGAATCCCATTGGTTGCTTATGGACCATTGCATGTAGGCCATGTGGCATGTGCCCCTTCCCTTGGCCGAAACTCCTTCCTCTTCTTGCATCATTGGATGACTTTGGAATGATCAAGGGCCACATTGGACTTGTGGCATGTGTCTTGCCCCAAGCCAAACCCTAAAGTCCTCTAAGTCCCTTCCATTCTGTCCAGGTTCAATATACCCTAGGTGCAAAAGTGTAAAATCCACAAAGTCCCTTCACCCCAAGAAAGTGGGTGTGTGCATGCATGCCAAGTGGCATAGGCATGTGGTGAGTGCATGGTGTCGTCCCCTCTCTCTTTTCCCCATGAGGATCCTTCCTCGTCCTTTGCATGTTCCATAGGTGACTCTCCCACTACCTAAAGCCTTCTTGAATCCCTAGAATGACATGTGGCAAGTGAGTGGGTGAGGATGGGTGTGGTGGCCGAAACCCTAGGGCTAGAAGGGTCCTTTCCTCTGGCGCTTCCGACACTTCTAGATGATTGTTCTTCTAGAAGGTTCCTCTACCCAAAGAGTGAGTGACATTTGGCAAAAAAGGGTTGAAATCCCTTGGGTAGCGCGTGTTGCTTGTGGAAACCAAAATGCCTTTTTGTCCCTTGAGCTTTCCCAAGTAAATGCGTTGGAATCACCTTTTTAGTTTCCCCATGCGCCATTTTCCATGCATATCCCCCTTGGGACTCATCACTTTTGACAAGTGGCATGAGGTGGTGGTGGTTGAGTGGGAGTGTTGGCCGAGTGGCCCTTAGGCCTCCCCTAGGTGTCCTCATGATAATCTTCTAGAAGCTCCTTGCATGAGTGACAAGTGGCAAGCCAAGTGGCTTTTTACCACGGTAGGTGTGCAAGATTTTTGGGTTTCCAAAACCCTAAGCTTCTCTCCCCTTTAGCCTAGTATCATGTCTAGGTTCATTGGGCTATGCATGCACGACAAGTGGCAAGGCCACAGGGTGTTGGGCGTGCCCGTTGATCCTTGAGACAGTTGGGCTTAAGCCCAAATGAGCTGGCTGAAATTCTAAGGCGTGGCCTATCTCATGGGCTTGGGTACCTAGTGCATTGAAGAAATAATGAGCCCCAAGGTTTCTAAAGATTCTATACCTAATTCATGGCCCAAAATAAATAATAAACTGGCAACAAAGACTTGGCTAAGTCCAGGTTATCACATCCTCCCCCCCTTAAGAAAAGATTTCATCCTCGAAATCAGCACTGTAATTATCAACTAAAAATAACACGCAACACGTAATATCGGGATTATTACCTCTTTTACTTGTAGCCGTGGAATCTTTAGATGATGATGATGGGGGTGGTACTTCATTTTCTTCTTCCATCACTGAATCTTGCGAAAAAATAAAATATTGTGTCCAAATCATAGTCATAGTACATGTTCACCCTCATCTCATTCAACTTATGCTTTATCTCAACCTCAGTGTCTTTAATGGGTTGCTCCTCCTCACAAAACTGAATACAGTCCGTAGAGGTATCCGATGTCTCAAAAGGGGTATAACTATTTGCATGAGCTTTCGCAATGCAGCTCTTTTTCGCCTCTCGGTTGAGTGCAAGCAACCGTATTCTCTCGGCGTCCTTCCATACCAACAGGTCACATGGGGGTTGTCGCTCTTCATGCGGTAATGCTTGCCATAGGAAAATACTTCCTTGAGAATATGCATCCATCACATGAGGGCGATGGTGCTCAAACTTCTCTAGTTGTTGCCAGTGTGCAGTCATCATCCGATCTCTTCTCTCACGTCGATTTCTGTGACTACATTCTCATCTTTCTCTAATTTGAGCTACTAATGAAACAGACATACGTGGGGTTTTTCTAGGTCGTGTCATGCCCTGTTTCAAGGTATGCTAGGCGCACACAATGTTACTACAATTAGCTTCGACAGAAATCAAACAAGAATCCGTATAAACAAGTCAAACGCACAACCAGTCAAACACATATATTCATCCAATGTCTAGATCTAAGATACAAATAAGTGAGGGTATTTATGTTGAAAATCTGGGTTATTCCAAAGTACTTTCATTAAAGGTATCTTTCGATTCCTTAATTCTTACTCCTTTAGATCCACAATCTGTAACGGTGTGACAACCCGGACTTTGCCAAGTCCCCGTTCATATTTTTATTTGAATATTATTTTAGTTATTGGATAGGTGCTAGGTATTAGAGGAATGCCTTAAGGTATGTTCTATTTTGGACCTTAGAGTTCTAGGCTTAAAGAGCCCATAAGAGAAAGAAGAGGAAAAAGCCTACAAAGGCCCATGTGGATTTTGGCCAACTAGGAAGGAATTAGGGTTTGGAAGCCCAAAGTTGATTTCTAAGGTTGGTGGAGGCTCCACATGGCATAAGAGGAGCATTTTGTTCTTTTCTAGAAACTCATCATTTGGAACCTAGGCAAATAGCAAGTGTGACACTTGTTCAACATGAATAAGGTTCTAGAAGGAGTGAGTGGAAGAGACAAAGGATGAGGTAATTGGATTAGGGCTTACACGCCCACATGCAAGGCCCCATTTCTGTAGTTGACACTTGTCAAGTATGAAGAGAGACCTTAGGAGTTCCAAGAAGATCTTACTTTGGAAGAGAGAAAGGCATGTTCTAGAAGAATTTTGGAAGAGCAAGAGAGAGAGGGGGAGAATACAATAGAATGGGGAAACTCAAGGGACACCTTGGGAAGACCAAAGATCACTTGGGAAGATCTAGGGTTTCGGCCAACACAAGGGACACACACTCAACTTACCACATGGCAACCATACACACGAGTAGAGTTCCAAGGAAGATTACGTTTTTGTGTTTTGACCTTTGAGCCACCAAGTGCATTGTACCTAGACAAGTGAGGAAGGGCAAAATGGGAAGGTGAGGCAAGAGAGGGTTTCAGTTTTTGAAGAGCCACACGCCACTTGTAAGAAGCAACCTTTGGATTTCCAATGCGATCCTATTATGAGGGAGAGGGAAGAGTCTTTTGCCAGGTGTCAAGCATGCAATGGCTCTTGGATTTGTCAAGAAAGAGGGAAAGCTTAGACACTCACACTCAACCTTATTTCGAGATTAGAGTTTCTCTAGTCATCTTCTAATATGTCTTAGTATACATTTTTTAGATTTTGCTATTTTATACTTTGGAGTTTTGTAAGTAAGCTTCCAACTTACTCTTGATAACACTTGTATATATTTCATGAACTCTTGTTTGTTTATCATTGCTTGAATCTTGTTATCTTGTTACATATATGCTCGATTTTGATGAAAAAAATGAGATGTCATGTTTTCATGATGGTTTGTTGAAGTATATTGCGAATATGTCATGTTAAGGCTTCGATTTTGACCTATATATGTGCTATGCATGCTTGTTTTGATATATGGATGCATAGAAGCGTGAGTATATGTGTTGTGATGTGATGCCCCAGCCCCCGCTTGGGATTTGACGATTACTGAAGTATCGGGACATATAATTCAAGGCTACATACCCCTCATACATGACAAATAAGATGCAATGCACCTATAAATCTAGCAGTATGCAGTAATTCGTAGCGGATAATTCTTTAATTACATAAGGAGCGTGGCAATATAAAAATCATGGTACCGAATGTAATCATTCCAAAAGTTTAAAGGACTCCCAAAACACGGGACCATCAAAAAACTATTTTCATAAAAAACCATAAGTCATGTCCTTGTTCGTACTACTACTTCCATGGTTCCTTTTTTTTTTTTCCCTTTTCTATGGTACTTCTTTAATTCGGCTTCTTTCTCTTCTCCAAAAAGCGGTCCTTATCCCTATTCTTCGGCCTCTTCGTCTCTTCTATAAGCTGTAAGGACTCGAAAATGAGTCAGTCGACGTTCTCTATCCTATCCACTAGAGAGGGCTCAGTCGAGCTCTCGTAAGTCTTAGGCACCTCCTCGTTGGTTGGGGGTACCTTGGTCCTCTTGCATTTCGTCATCTAAACCTGTCACAATTTCTACCATTCCGGGTGGGGAATGGTAGTGGAAACCACCACAGTGAGATTTCGAGAAATCTCAACAAGTAAACAGTCAACATATAGTAGATATCACAAGCATATACAAATAAACCACAAATGAATGCATGGACATGAACTTTGATGTAAAAACTTTGCAACATAGAGTTTTCATAAAACATCTTTTCATCTTTTAGACTTCTTATCACATGTTCATATTATTTGAGCTCAGGTACTTGTTCTTGTCATAAAATATCATGCCATTCTTATCATTTCAAAACATATCATGCCATTCTTATCAATTCATAACATTTTCATATTGTGATCATATCACATCGTAACATATCATGGCATAACATAACATATCATGGCATATCATAACATATCATGGCATGTCATGTCATATCATAACATGAAGCTCAAATGCCTTGTTCATTTCATGATTCATATGGATGGATACCTCACGGCTCCCCTAAGCACCGTGTGTTCCCTGCTAGTTACCACATCAACCAACGATCCACTTGATCGAGGTGACTATGTCATAACATAAACATATTCTGTTATGACAATTCGCTTACTTTGTCTTCACCATATGGCACCTACTAGCTTTAGGTGAAACCTTGCTCCAGTATCCTTTTCTTAAGGAACCATTCAAGGCCCGTCGACTGTACTTCATCGACCTAAGGGTCTCCACTCGACTTTAAACACTCTAGAGTGGACAAAGAGTTCCACTAGGGTATTATTCTGTCCTAGCATTTGGGGTCGTGATAAAATGTACTTTGACTCTTTTCTTTTTGAAAACATAGACTCCAATGCATGAGACATGAACACATGATGTAACACTTTATCATACTCATACAACATGTACAACCTGAAACACATAGAGTCCAATTCCGAATATGCATCTCACAATACGGCTTGAAAACATTAGAACATGCAATCATATGATGAATACATGTAAACATATTTGAATCATACTTATCCATCCACAAAACATATTTGGATTCCCTTGACATAGCCTTGGCAGAATCATACAATTCCTCCAAACATGGGTTTTCATCATCACAACACATATTCTCATGCTTTTACACATTCATATATAAAAAAAAGCTTGCATAACACATATACATGTCAAAACCGAAACGCTAACATGGCATAATTGAAATACACTTCAACAAACCATCATGAAAACATAGCATCTCATCCTTTCATACATACCGAGCATACATATAACAAGATTCAAGCAATGATAAACAAGCAAGAGTTCACAAAATATTTACAAGCGTTATAAAAAATAAGTTGGAAGTTTACTAACAAATAATCCGAAGTATAAAATAGCAAATCTGAAAAATATATATAAAACACATTAGAGGACGACTAGAGAAATTCTAGTCTTGAAATAAGGGTGAGTGTCAGTGTCTAAGGTTTACGAAAATGTTTTCCCATGGAATAAACCCAAGCCTTTCTTCTAAGTGGTGGTCGTGGCCTTCATTCCCTCTACACTTCATGTTCAAGAGATTGAAATAAAAGAATATTTTCGGGTTCTTCCTTTTCTTGAAGAAAAACTCTAGTTTCTAAGGTGAAAGTGTGTGTATATGTGGGAAAACCATAGAACCGAAACTTGTTGGTGTTGATTTCCCTTTTGGCCGTGTGTGTATGCACAAGAAATGGTGGAATGGTTCTTACCTCCTTATGTTCTTCCTCTAGCCGAATGGTTGAAGTAGTATTCTTGGTGGTTTTCGAAATGGTGAAGAGAATGGTTGCGTTTGGTTGGTGAGAAAGTGTGAGAAAATGTAAGAACTGAAGAGCAAATGGTGGTAGGCGAAATCCCTTAGAAAAAAAGTTGAGAACTTGAGGAAAAGACCTGCCAACTTTTTAGCAATGCCCTTTTATAGAAGCCTCCATCCCTTCTTGAAATGCCAAAGGCTTGTGCATGGATGCCACTTCGCATCTAGACAAAACAGTCTCTTGCTTTTCCCTAGGATCACATTGGAAAACCAAAAGCCTTTTTTACATGTGGCATGTGGCTTCTTGAAAATGGAAACCCTCTCTTGCCTTACCTTCCCATTATGCCCTTCCTCACTTGTCAAGGTTCAATGTACTTGGTGGCAAAAGGGTCAAAACACATAAACCCAATTTTCCTTGGAACTCTTCCTCGTGTGCATGGTTGGCATGTGGCAAGTGAGTGTGTGTCCTTGTGTTGGCCAAAACCCTAGCTCTTCCCTAGGTGATCTTTGGCCTCCCCCAAACTTGAGCCTTCTCCCCCTCTCTCCTCTCTTGCTCTTCCAACATTCTTCTAGAACATGTCCTTTTCTCTTCCCAAGTAAGATCTTCTTGGAACTCCCAAGGTCTCTCTCTCTCCCTCTCTCTCTCTCTCTCTCTCTCTCTCTCTCTCTCTCTCCTTGCTTGACAAGTGTCAATCTCAAGAAAAAGAGGTCCTTGCATGTGGGTGTGTAAGCCCTAACCCTGATGACCTCATCTTCCACTCACACCTTCTAGAACCTCATGCATGTTGGACAAGTGTCACACTTGCCATTTTCCTAGGTTCCATTCTAGAAAAGATAAAATTGTTCCTCTTGTGCCATGTGGCGCCTCTACCAACCCTTAGAAATCACTTTGGGCTTCTAAACCTTAATTCTAACCTTGTTGGCTGAAATCTGCATGGACCTTTTTAGGGCCTTTTCCTCTCCTTCCTCTTATGGGCTTCCTAAGTCTAGAACTCTAAGCTCCAAAATAAAGCATACCTTAAGGGTCTCCTCTAACACTTAACATCTTCCAATAACTAAAATAAATCTTAGAATAAAATAGGAATGGGGACTTGGCAAAGTCCAAGTTCTCAAATCCTCCCCCCTTAAAAATAGATTTCATCCTCGAAATCTGCACCGTAATTACTAATGACACAAACGACATCAAAACAACTTTGATCCTAACCTCGAGCACTTGCTGCCGTAGAATCCTCAGACGATGATGGGGGTGGTACATCATCTTCCTCTTTTGTTAGTGAATCTTGCAAAAAATAAAATATCTCGAGTTCGAGTTCAATGTCTTCACTTCATAGTCAAAACACATTTTCACCTACATCTCGTTCACTTTATGCTCTATCTCGAGTTCGATGTCTTCGATAGGTTGACCCTCTTCGTGGAAACGAATACGATTCTCAGACGTATCCACGGTCTCAAAGGGCGTATATCTATTCACGTGGTCTTCAGTAGTGCGACTAGACTTAGCTTCTTGATTAAGTTCGAACAAGTGTATTCTATTGGCGTCCTTCCATACTAACGGGTCGTGTGAGGATTGTTGCTCTTCATGTGGTAATGCTCATCATAGGAAAATATTTTCTCGGGAATCTGCATCCATCACATGAGTGCGATGATGCTCAAACTTTTCCATTTGTTTCCAATGAGCAGCCATCATGCGATCTCTTCTTTTACTCCGGTTCTTGCGACTACGTTCTCATCTTTCTCTAATTAGTGCTACTGAGGACACAGACATATGTGGGGTTTTTCTAGTTCGTGCCATGTCCTGTATAGTGCATACAACGTCACAAAGAGATCATTCAAACAAACACAAATTTATTCATGACAAACCAAAGTACAAATAGTCATACATAGATTTATTACAAAAACCCAAATCTAAGATACAAACAAATGAGGGTAGTTATTCCTCATCACATCTTTTCTTTCCCAAGTCGCTTCTAGAAAATCTGGATTATTCCAGAGCACTTTCACTAAGGGTATCTCTTGATTCCTTAGCTCTTGCTCCTTCATGTCAACAATCTACATTGGCCATTCCTCGTAAGATAAATTAGGTCGAAGCCGAATACTGCTAGGCTCCATCACTATCGGTCTTCTTTCTCTGAAGCTTTTCTTCAAGGATGATACATGAAAGACATTATGTACTCGCATTTTGACCTGTAGATCTAGTCAATATGCCACTGCCCCAACTCTTTCTACAACTTCATACGGTGCTACATAACGGGGACTCAATTTTCCTTGCTTGCCAAACTGTACGACTCCCTTCATAGGTGAAATTTTAACATACACCCAATCACCTACAGCGAATTCCAGATTTCTTCGTCTTTTATCAGCGTAACTTTTCTGTCGACTTTGGGTCGCTTTCACCTTCCTTGGATCAGTGCTATTTGCCCTTGCACCTCTTACAAATATTGAGGCCCTAAAATCCTCCTTTCTCCAACTTCGTCCCACAGAAGGGATCTACACTTTCTTCCATACAGCGCTTCATAAAGCGCCATCTGTATCGTGGCTTAAAAACTATTATTGTAAGCGAACTCTATCAACGACAAATGACTTTCCCAATCGCCACTTAGTACCAACACACATGCACACAACATATCTTCCAACGTCTGAATGGTATGTTCAGTCTATCTGTTCGTCTGCGGATGATATGCACTACTAAACCTCAAATTTCTACCTAACATCTTTTGCAAATTCTACCAAAATTGTAAAGTGAATCTCGTGTCTCGGTTCGATACTATGGACTTAGGCACTTCGTGCAATCGAACAACTTCCTTGACATAAATTCGAGAGAGCTTATCCATAGAATCTGCATTAGCTATGGGTAGAAAATGCGCACTCTTTGTTAGTCTGTCGATTATAACCCAAATCAAATTCTTCCTGAAAGACGTTCTCAGCAAACCTATCACAAAATCCATTGACACATCCTCCCATTTCCACTCTGGGATCGGCAATGGTTGTAGTTGTCCCACTGGCTTTTTGTGTTCGGCCATCACTAATTTGCAAATTGAACATTTTGCAACAAATTCTGCTACATCCTTTTTTATTCCTTCCCACCAAAATTGCCTTTCAAATCCCTATACATATTTTTGCTTCCGGGATGAGTAGTGTAAGGGGTACAATGCACTTCCCTTAAGATTTTCTCTTTCAGTTATGGGATATCAGGAACTACCTTCCTACCTTTGTAACACAACATTCCATTCTTTCCAATTGTAAAATGTTGCGGTCCTTCATATCTTGAAATCCTTTGTCGAAGCTTCTCTAGCTTCTCTAACTTCTCATCCTTGCTCTATCCTTCTATGATCTCCTCCTCAGTTAACGGTACAATTTCTTGTACTACTGTTAACGCAGCATCCCTTGGTGGTTCTCCAATCAACAAATTCCTCATTCCTGCCAATATCGATGGCATGTCAGCCTGAGTCTTGCTACTAAGGGCATCTGCCACTACATTAGCCCTTTCAGGGTAATACTTTATCTTACACTGAAAATCATTTATTGTCTCAACCCACCTTCTCTATCTCATATTCAAGTTTTTCTGACTAAACAATCACTTGAGACTCTTATTGATCTGTATATATATCATACTTTTCTTCATACATGTAATGTCTCCAAATCTTCAATGCAAATACTATAGCTAATTCCAAGTCGTGTGTAGGATAAGTCTGCTCATGATCCTTAAGTTGTCGCGAAGTATAAGCGACTACTCGTTCTTCCTGCATCAAGACGCATCCTAACTCCATCTTAGAGGTATTAGTGTACACCACATAAGGCTTGTGCGGTTCAGGCAAAGCCAATATCGGTGCTATGGTTAACCTCCTTTTTAGCTCTTGAAACTTTTTTCACATTCCTCACTCCAAACAAACTTGGCATTCTTCATAGTCAATTCTGTTATTGGATTAGAGAGTTTCGAAAATCCTTCAACAAACCTACAGTAGTAACTTGCCAAACCGCGTAAACTATCTCATGGACCTTCTTCGATCTCTGCCATTCTGTCACAACCTCTATCTTAGCTGGATCTACTGCAACTCCTTCACTAGAGATGACGTGACCTAAGAATTTCACTTCTCAAGGTCAAAACTCACATTTTTCTAAGCTTGGCGTAAAGCTGACGCTTTTGCAAAGTCTCCAACACTATCCTTGAGTGTTCTCTATGCTCCTCGTTACTTCGAGAGTACACCAATATATCATCAATGAATACTACCACAAAACTATCCAAATATTGCATAAAGATATAATTCATCAAATCCATGAATGATGTTGGGGCATTCGTCAATCCAAAAGGCATTACTATGAACTCAAAATGCTCATAACGAGTTTGGAACATAGTCTTGGGTATGTCCTGATCCTTGATCTTAAGCTGGTGATAACTCGATCGCAGATTTATCTTCGAAAACACAGACGCTCCTTGTAATTAATCCAATAAGTCATCAATCCGTGGTAGTGGATACTTATTCTTAATGGTTACCTTACTCAGATCTCAATAATCGATACACATTCTCAAGGTTCAATCCTTCTTCTTCACAAATAATACTGGCGCTCCCCAAGGACATGAACTAGGGCAAATAAAACCCTTCTCAAGAAGTTCTTCAATCTACACCTTCAACTCCTTTAAGTCTGCCAGGGCCATTCGGTAGGGTGCCTTGTGTACTGGAGCCGTTGCTGGCTCTAGCTCGATCACAAACTCCGTTTCTCAGTCTAAGGATAATCTAGGCAAAATCATCAGCAAACACTTAAGGAATATCTTCTATCACCGGAATCCCCTTGACTCCCTTTAGCTCCTCCGTTGGACTAACCATAACTACGAGATAAGCGACAGCTCCTCTCAGCATACTCTTCTTAACTCGTCCTGCCGTTACCACTGACAGAATTAATCTAATTACTTCTCCCATGTAACAAATTATGTCCTTGGATGGTAAATTAAAAACTACCTCCCTCATTCGACAATCTATTTTAGTGTAGGGCCTTGATAGCCAATCCATTCCTAAAATTAAATCGAACTCCATTAAATGGAAAATGATTAGGCAGGCGGTTAAGGATAAACCAACGACTTCCAATGGACAGTTCTTAACTACACGAGTACATCCAACAATCTTCCTGTCTGGAATAACTACTAGGACTCTTCTGGACAATGGTTCCATATTAGACACAAAAGATCACGATGCTCCAGAGTCAAACAGAGCACGTGCCATGTGTTGCATCAATTTAACCTTACCAAAAAGGGTATTTAAGGTTACTCAAGAATTCTACAAATACAAGCTACCAATTAGAGTAGGGTTGGAAATATTACCAGTAATCACTCCGGCATCAGTTGCCTCATCGGTTTCCAAATCCACCTCTCCTGGCATGATAGCGTAAACTTTTCCTTCATAGGGGTTTTTCCTTTGCCTCCTGGTGTCGTTGTTCCTCCAAGCGTATTCTGTGGACAATCTCGAATCATCTGGCCAGTTTGACCACATCTGAAACATGTTTCCATGGCGAATCAACATTCATCGCTATGCCTTCGTCTGCATCTTCAGGATGGTGGGGGTGTAACTGGTACTACACTCCCGACTACTTTTCCCTTTCCTTTATCTATTGCGTAGGGAACCTTCCTCTTTCCAGCATCCTTTCCTAGTGAGTAGGGCATTCCTCTCTTCTGGCTCACATGAACCTGAGAAATCAGACTTCTCTATTCCGCTTCTGCGATTGATGCAACGTTCACCAATTCTTGATAGTTTTCTATTTGCAAACATGAGACGTGACTCTGAATCCTCGGTTGCAATCCGTCTTGAAACTTTTGAGCTTGCATCTTCTCGGTTCCAATCAGATGAGGGGCAAATCTTCCCAATTCCATAAATCGGGCTGCTTATTGCTCTATCATCATATTCCCTTGCGTTAAGTTCACAAACTCCAACACTTTATGTTGCTTGGCCTTCTCTGGAAAGAAACGACTATCAAATTCCTTCTTAAGTCGCTCACAAGTGAGAGTAGCCACATCTCCCAACTCTCGTGCCAACAACTGTCTCTTAGTATCCCACCATATTCTAGCTTCTCCCTAAAGTAAGTGTCCAGCATACTGGACTTTTCTCTTCCGTACATCCACTAATATGAAAGGTCCTATCCAAGTCAGTATGTCCTTGTTCCATTTGGTTCCACACCACTTTCATCATTTGGCAGATAGCCTCCACTATTGCTTTTCCTCCTTCCAGTGGAGGGTTCCTAAACTCCTGATCTCGTGATCTTGGAGAAACATCTTCACGTCGTCCACGCACCATCGATCCTTTTTCCTCCTGAAACGCATAAAACCAACGCTCGTCAGCTTCATCTCATAGAGGAACTACTTTTTCTTCACTTCACATTCGTAGTCTAAACTGCATACTCCCATCCAAGCATGCTTCCTTAAAGATTCAAACCTATAGCTATAAGATTAAAAGCCTATAACTATAAGACTCAGTCCTAACTTCAGGTGCCATGTATCCCTAGGACAACTTGTGGGATTACTCAGAGACGTAATTGCTTTGATACCACCACTCTGTGACGCCCCCAACCCCTACTTGAGATTGGACGGTGACTAAAGCGTCGGAATATGTAACTCAAGGCTACATACCTTGTACATGAAAAATAAGATGCTATACACCTATAAATCTAACAGTATGCAGTAATTCGAAGCGGATAATTCTTTTAACTACATAAGGACAGTGGCAATATAATAATCATGGTGCCGAATGTAATCATCCCAAAAGTTTAAGCTTTCATAATTGTACTCCAAAATAGATAATTGTTTTAAAAGACTCCCCAAAACATGAGACCATGAGTCATATATTCTTATTCCTACTACTACTTCCATGGTTCTTTTTTTTTTTTTCCTTTTCTAAGGTACTTCTTTAATCTGGCCTCTTTCTCTTCTCCAAAAAGCAGTCATTGTCCCATATTCTTTAGCCTCTTCATCTCCTCTATAAGCTGTAAGGCCTTGAAAATGAATCGGTTGACGTTCTCTATCCTATCCAATAGAGAGGGCTCAGTCGAGCTCTCGTTAGTCTTGGGCACCTCGTTGTTGGTCGGGGGTACCTTGTCCTCTTGCATTTCGTCATCTAAACCTGTCACAACTTCTACCATTCCAAGTAGGAAATGGTAGTGAAAACTACCATAGTGAGATTTCGAGAAATTTTAGCAAGTAAATAGTCAACATACAATAGATATCACAAACATATACAAGTACAACTTGTAATGCCCGTCCTTATGGTGGGACTTTTTATAAAATATTTTTAGAAAGGACGACGAGAATTATTGTTCCCTTAAACCTTTTCACTTGCATACCAAAGGTGCAAGACTCTACGTTTATAAGAATAAAATGCGCTTTGGTAATAAAAGAGGTTCACAGCGGAAAACATTGATTTTACAATAAAAAGGCCTCTCTTATATTTTAAAACTCATGCCTAGACTTCAGTGCTCTTCCCCATGGGTCGTGTCCGTCCTGACCGTTCAGTTCCTGTGGGGGGAGGGGCATACATAAAACTAAAATGAGTCGAAGACTCATAAGCATTGCTTCATACAGTTAAAATATAGCAACATAGGTTTTCATTCATGCATTCATCATTCGTACATTCTATTACGTGCATGCATACGTGTCGTGCGTGCGTTCGTTTGAAAACGTCACTAGACGGGGTTTTGCTTTAAAGGTCTTTCTTTTCGTGAAACGTGTCTCCCGTCAATGCCTTCATTTATTCAAGAGCCACTGTATGGGGTTTTACTTTTAAAAGGCTTTCTTGTAGTCAAACATTTCCTCCGTCAGTGCCTTCATTTCTTAAAGAGTCCGTGCTCTCGTGCATTTGAGCATACATGCATTCGTGCATACATACATTCTTTCTTATCACATTCATAGGCCAGTACACACTGTTACGCCCCGTGTGTTAGGGTTAGCGGCCCTGTGGCCGATGGATTCGCCCATGGCTGCGGGTTAGAATCCCATTCCGTTAGGGTGCTGCACTGGGTGCACTACCAGCACTACTGCCCAGCATTGCAATCTGCCCATTCATTCATTGGGTACCCCATATCATTCATTCATATGGCCGTTACGTATTTTCATACATTTCATGCTATCATTTCAGTCCTTTCATTCATTCATGCCAGCTAGAAAGAGTTGGAGCTTTCATTCTTTTCTTATCTTTCCTTTAACATGTCCTTTCATGGGAAAACGTTCTTTTTCGTGAGAAAACATCTTTTCATGAGCATGTGCATAAACATATTCTTTTCATGACATTCGTAAAACATTCGTTCATGGCATCGTAAAACATTTAAAACGTCGGCCTTCATAGCATCCACAAGCATCACCTTTAAACGTCGTCTCTCGTAGTGCCCACGAGCATCACCTCGTGGCATCCATGAGAGCGTCGGTTCGTAGGATCCCTGAAAGCGTTCGTTTCCATGTCTTTCGTGCATTTACATCAGTTCGTTGATTTTCTTAGA
This sequence comes from Juglans mandshurica, assembly GCA_022457165.1. Classification (NCBI taxonomy): domain Eukaryota; kingdom Viridiplantae; phylum Streptophyta; class Magnoliopsida; order Fagales; family Juglandaceae; genus Juglans; species Juglans mandshurica. The sequence goes on from CM039631.1 coordinate 10,816,104, forward strand.
AAATACATACAATAGATACACCGTATAGTCATCCATTCACATGCGTACAATTAATACTTTGGGTGCGTAAAAAGGGGTTGCCATAGAAAGGGCCGTTATGTACTTATACGTTGAACACTTAGGGCAGGTTTGGTAACCAAAACAAAACACAAAATTCTCATCTCATCATTACACCTTTTTCAAATCCCCATACAAAATATAATAAACAATTTAACTTTTTCAAATCTCAATTCAACTTTTTCAAATCCTAATACAATAATAATACTAAAACTTAATATTTTAAACACTAAAACAAAACACAAAATTCTCATCTCACCCCCCAAACCTACCCTTAGCCTTTTCTTCCTTAAAACATCTTTTGTTTCTTTTCTTAAAGTGTCTTAAAGGAAAACGTTTCTTATATCTTCAAAAACTCTAGAAGTGTATGAACGTAACGCTTACCTGGACTCCATGCTACTTGCATATCATGCAGCCCATTCATGTGCTTGTCAGATGGCAACCTACATACATATACATACCTTAACGTCATTGACTATCTAGTACATAAGCAACTTAAACTTAGAAAGCATAAACTACACTTCACTTGGAACACTCTCCTTCAATCCCGTGTTCTTACGTGTTCCTCACTAAATTAAAACCTTCGGGGACCCATTACGGTCACCCCATCTTCCAACTCATGGTCTTGCCTCTAGTGCTTATTTATTAAAGTGAACCCATGATTCACCTTACGATTAAGACACTAAGACCTCTGTCTCATTCTTCTCATTAACCACGTTCCGACGCATGACTCAGGCCAACTAAGTCACGCATCCCTTTCTTAGACAGTCCACTCATCACTATCTCCATGCACCTTAGCCCATACTAGTCCTCTCTCCCATTCATACAACTCACATGGCTCTAAGCCAACTCTGAGGCTTAGGCATCGTGCAACCATACTCATAAACGATTACCCATTACATATGGTGAATCCGTCCAGCACATGTGTCTCACCATATTACACATGTATTCTACCCCTTATCACCTAAGATCAACATATATAACACGTTGATCACCAGCTTCGAGGGACGAGGGACATACTCCGATACCAACTTTCTCTTCACCAGGCTAGCATGGCTCTTCAAGCTATCCGTCCCTTTTGACAGTTCATCTCAACATGCAGTGACTAACCACCACTCAAAGTTGTGGTTTGGACCTAGGGTTGGGCTGAGGGGTTGCTGGTGGAGCTCATGGTGGCACTGGGGTGGCGCCACGGTGGCTCACGGCGGAGGAGTGAGGAATGGCCGTGTAAGGGGGAGGGAAACCCATGAGAGAGTGAGGGAGAGTGTGCGTGCATGGGTGGCAGATCAGGGTCGTGGATGGCTGGGATGGCTTGGTGGTGGCTTGAAGTGGCCAAAGGTGGCGGTTAGTCACCGTGGGTGGCGGTGCACGGCAGTGAGAGCTGTGCAACCCGTGCGTGGAGAAGGGGAAGCCCGTGCATGGAGGAGGGGCTTCTGGCCATGGGTCACGTGGAGGAGGAGGAAGGGGGAGGAAAGGGAAGGTCCATGGCAATGCTTGGTGCCCGTGGGTACTGCGTACGGCGGTGCTAGAGGCAGCGCATGGTGAAGCCATGCGTGGGTCTCTTGTGCATGCGACGGGGAAGGTGGCTGGATGGGAGGGCCTGAGCTCGCTGAAGGGTGATGGCCGGTGGGGGGAGAAGCTGCTTTGGAGGTGGTGGCGCCGGAGGACGGCGCACGGCGGCGCAGTAAGCATTAAGCCCGTTCGGGCTGTGTATGGCTAGCGGAGAGAGAGAGAGAGCGTGGGAGAGAGAGACCGGCATGGGAGGACTCACCAGCGTGAGGTGGAGCTAGTGGTGCCGGCGGTGAGAGTTGTCGATGCACGGTGGCACTAGGCTGAGGCATGGAGCTTCGGCGAGGGGGATGGGCTGCGTACAACGTACGCTGGGGAGAGGGAGGAGAGAGAGAGAGCTATGGGAAATGAGGGAGAAAGAGAGGGGGTCTAGTATTTAACCCAGTCCATTCGTTTGGGGATCCACGTAACGATCTAACGGTGGATCTCAATACTGATTTGAAAATGCATAAATATTAACTTAATTAAAAACGCTTAGAGGAATCAAGGTAGAATATTATTTTAAACTAACTTTAGTTTATAAAATAATATTCCTTCATCATTAATAAGATGATGAAGTCTCACTTAATATACTAAAGAGAATAAAACCATATAATTAATAAAAGCTTTCAACATAATTTAAATCTCATAATATCTTAAATAGTTGAAATCATTTTAATAATGATATTAAAATGATTTCTGGAAATTATAATATTTTTGGAGCTTTTCAAGAATATTATAATTGTCGTATTTAAAATCAAGTTTAGTTCAACAACACTGGAAATACTCTTTATAAATATTTACAGCACATTTAAAACACTGGGCGTGCCCTAGAAGTCGTACGATATCCTTCGAAACATGCCATCATGGTTCGGCACGCCTGACAAGGCTCGCAGTCGCTAGATAGAAGGGGCAGACAATTTACATAATATCTGCCCTCAGGATTTGCTTACATCATAAAGAAGAAATGTACATTAGAAAGAGAGAAACGTATGTAAGAAGGAAGGAGCGGGGTGTTACATTCTTGCCACCTTAAATAAATTTCGTCCTCGAAATTTGCTTAAGGTTCTAGGGATTTGCCTAGCATTCTAAGAATTCGCGCAGTATTTTAAGGGTTTGTTCATCTTTATTAGGTACTTGTTCATACATGTCCTCGCGTTATCTTCATGCATCTCCGCGCACGTTCAGTATCTCTGCCACGTCTCGTATAATACATGCCCTCATGTCTTGTCATCCCTCCATCTTCATGCTTACAGTCAGTCCAAAGTGGTTAAGTTCATCTGTCACGTAGCATTCGTATCTTCCATTCTGACATTCCTGGCGGCGAGGATTGAAGTCACCATCTCGTTTTATGTTTCGGTCCTAGCTTAGTTCATGGTTGTTCATGTGTTTCTTAACTATCATAGTCTTCCTAGCGTTTCTAGTCCATTCCTCAATTAGCATGCAACTATTGTTGCATGTCCTAACGTTCCATCATTCACTCCTTATCCTTTAACTATGCTCAGTCTCTGACACCTCTTACAGTCTATGCACTTAACATGACTACCACTTTCTAGTTGCCAGTCTGACATGCATGCGTTCATTGGGTCATACATTGAAAACATCATAGCATTAGAATAAAAATACTTCCTTGTACTTACTGCAGGATGAGACATGCCTTGGAAGGACGTCAGTCTAGGTTTTTCCTTTCACATCCAGTTCTCTTTTCAAAAGTGCTCTTTCTTTGAAAAAGTCTTCTTTCATCGGAAAAAGTTTTCTCTCTTCAGAAAAAGGGTTTTCTCTTTTTTATTTTGAAAAGAACATTATAGAGTCTAGCATAACCTGGGGTTTTACTTTTAAAAGGCTTTCTTGTCGTCAAACATTTCCCCCGTCAGTGCCTTCAGTTCTTAAAGAGTCCGTGCTCTCGTGCATTTGTGCATACATGAATTTGTGCATACATACATTCTTTCTTATCACTTTTATAGGCCGGTACACATTGTTACACCCCATGTGTTAGGGTTAGTGGCCCTGTGGCCAATGGATTCGCCCGTGGTCGCGGGTTGGAATCTCATTCCGTTTGGGTGCAGCACTGGGTGCACTACCAGCACCACTGCCCGGCATTGCAATCTGCCAATTCATTCATTGGGTACCCCTTTTCATTCATTGATGTGGCCGTTACGTATTTTCATACATTTCATGCTTTTGTTCGTTCTTTCATTCATTCATGGCAACTCGAAAGAGCTGGAGCTTTCATTATTTTCTTATGTTTCATTTACATGTCATTTCATGAGAAAACGTTCATTTCATGGAAAAGCATCGTGTAAAGCATGGGCTCGAACTTCGTCTCTCACGGCACCCATAAGTACCACCTTGAACGTTGTCTTTTGTTGGAGTCAAGAGAATCACCTCGTGGCATCCGTGAAAGCCTCGGTTCTCATGTCTTTCTTTGCCTTTCGTGAGAAAAACATTCATTTTTGTGAGAAAACATCGTTTCATGAGAAAAACATGGTTTTATGATCGTGAAATGTCAGTTCATTGATTTTCTTAGAAAATACATACAATAGATACGCTGTATAGTCATCCATTCACATGCGTACAATTAATATTTTGGGTGCGTAAAAAGGGGCTGCCATAGAAAGGGTCGTTACATACTTATACATTTGAACACTTAGCCTTTTCTTCCTTAAAACGTCTTTCATTTCTTTTCTTAAAGCGTCTTAAAGGAAAACGTTTCTTATATCTTGGAAAACTCTAGAAGAGTATGAACGTAACGCTTACCTGGACTCCATGCTATTTGCATATCATGCAGTCCATTCATGTACTTGTCAAATGACAACCAACATACATATACATACCTTAACGTCATTCTCTATCTAGTACATAAGCAACTTAAACTTAGAAAGCATAAACTACACTTCACTTGGAACACTCTCCTTCTATCCCGTGTTCTTACGTGTTCCTCACTAAATTAAAACCTTCGGGGACCCATTACGATAACCCCATCTTCCAACTCAAGGTCTTGCCTCTAGTGCTTATTCACTAAAGTGAACCCATGATTCACCTAACTGTGCTAATGACAGATTACCCCTTATCACCTAAGATCAACATATATAACACGTTGATCACCAGCTTCGAGGGACAAGGGTCATACTCCGATACCAACCTTCTCTTAACCCGGCTAGCATGACCCGTCATGCTACCCATCCCTTTGACAGTTCATCCCAACGCTTAACACGACAAGACTCCAATCATAACCATGTCTTATGCCGCATCATACAGCTCGAGACTATTCCCAAGCTACACTGTGACTTTGTCGCGTTACCCAACACTCTGGTACATAAATTTCTAACTCATCATGAGTACGATTCCTTACGTACTCCCGACACATCGTGATATCTTGTCACGTTCCCATTACGCCATTCATACCCTATCACTTCACCACATGGCAAGCACGACTGTCAATAACCACGTCACGAGGTGATGTTGCCCAGTGATGCTTCCTCTGCGTACTCTTACACTTATTATGCTACTTCATCCTTATTCTCAGCAGTAAGTCCAACACGGTGACACTTGTCACCTTAGACTACAGGCTACACCTTAATTACTCCGGGACACTGTTCCACAGTTCTCGACACTACTCATCACATTCAACGCCCATCAATCACACAACCTTTCTTATCACTGCGAGACGCCACACGGCATATCGCTGCACCTCATGGAGTACATCCCATGCGTACTCTCTTCTCACATGCTATACCACATCATCACTATGGCGTACCCGTCATATAGTACATCACTTCACCTAACAGAGTACACTCATCGTATACTCGTCCCATTCCACATACACATCATCATTATGGCATACAGCCATATGGTACATCAATTCGCCATAGGGAGTACATTCCACATGTACTCCCTTCATACACATCACGCCACATCACCATTATGGCATATCCGCTATATGGTGCATCCCACCATCATACGGAGTACATTCCACATGTACTCGCTTCATACTCATCACGTCATACAGAGTACACTCATTGTGTACTCTTCCTGTTCCACATACACCACGCCACATTACCATTATGGCATACCCGCCATATGATGCGTCACTCCACTACATGGAATACACTCTGCATATACTCCATGCACGTTATGCCACATCACCACTATGACATACACGCCATATGGTGCATCGTCCACCACATAGAGTACATTCGACATGTACTCCCCACACACAACACGCCACATCACCATTATGGCTTCCTTGCCTATGGTGCATTGTCCACCACATAGAGTACATCCCACATGTACTCCCCACACATACAACACGCCACATCACTATTATGGATTACTTGCCATATGGTGCATCACCCCGTCATACGGAGTACATTGCACATGTACTCCCTTTATACACAACACGCCACATCACCATTATGGCGTACCCGCCATATGGTGCATCATTCCACCACATGGAGTACACTCCACATGTACTCCATTCACACGCACTACGCCACAAAGTACACTCTACTTGTACTTATCCCGTTCCACACTACGTCAGTAGGGTATATTTTACATATACTCTCCTTATCTCACACTACGCCACACACACAGAGTACACTCAGTGTGTACTGTTCCCATTCTATACATATACCACGCCACTATTACAACACATACTCCACAACCACACTACATGGCACAGTCCACAACACTTCACCACACACTTGCCAATTACACCCAACACTTCACAGTACACTACACGGCACAATACACCTCCATACAACACAGACAAGCCCAACACTTTATTACACAGAGTGCCCAACACTTCGTTACACAGCACCACATCACAATACCACAACTCCACAAATACCAACAGCACAGTCCACAACCTAGTCAACTAATCAATATCTAACATAAATACGAGGGATAAAGAGTTATACCATTGACGAGATAACCCGTGCGTTGCTCATTGACTGACACGGTCGAAGACGTCGGAAGGGTCGTACGTGGTGGCTAAACCGCGTATGGTAACTGTTTAGGCGTTTAGATAGCTAGGTGTGGTCTTAGAATGGCTTGTGATGGCCTTGTGATGATGGCAAAGAGCATAACACGGCGGCTCTAGCCGTGTGTAGTGGCGGTCAATCACGCGCAGTGACTGTCCATCACGTGCAGTGGTTACCCACCACATAAAGTGGTGGCTTAGACCTAGGGCTCGACTAAGGGAGGTGTGGTGGATGTCGTGGTGGCGTCGAGGTGGCGCCACGGTGGCTCACGGCGGCGGTTCAAGGCCGTGAAGTGGGGGAAAGGTCGTGGGAGAGTGAGAGAGAGTGTGCTTGCGTGGGTGGCAGATCGAGGCCGTGGGAGGTTGGGTTGGCTTGGTGGTGGCCTGAGGAGGCTGGAGGTGGCGGTCATCTATCGTGGGTGGCGGTGCACAGTGTGCAACCCGTGCGTTGGAGAGGGAGAAACCGTGAGATGGAGGAGCGGGCTTCTGGCCATGGGCCACGTGGAGGAGGAAGGGGGAGGAAGGGAGAAGTCCATGGTGGCGCTTGGTGGCCGTGGGTGGCCCCGTACGGTGGCACACAGTGGGAAAATGGGTCAAAGACCCATTTCGGCTACTTGCCGTGAGGGGAGAGGGAGGACTGCACGGTGGAGGTCGAGCTTGCTGGAGGAGGTTGGCCGGTGGTAGAGGAAGCTGCTGTGGCAGTGGTGGCGCCGGACGACGGTGCACGGCGGCGCTACGTGCACCAAGCCCATTCTGGCTGTGCACTTCCGAGATGGAGAAAGGGAGAGCGTGAGAGGGAGAGGTTGGGCTGGTTGAGCTCGCCGGAGGGAGGTGCAACCAGTGGTGCTGGTGGTGAGAGCTGGCGACACACGGCGGCGCCGGGCTAAGGCTTGGAGCCGTTCGAGTGTGGAGATGAGCTACGTACGTTGTACGCTTGGGAGAGGGAGGAGAGAGAGAGAGTTACTGGAAAATGAGGAAGAAAGAGAGGGGGTATGGGTTTATAATCCAGTCCCTTCATCTTGGGGTCTACGCAATGATCTAACGATGAGAAATTAAAATACTAATTTGAAAATGTGTAAACGTTAACTTAATTAAAAGCACTTAGAGGAATTAAGGTAAATATTATTTTAAACTAACTTTAGTTTATAAAATAATATTCTTCATCATTAATAAAATGATGAAGTCTCACTTAACATATGAAAGAGAATAAAACCATTTAATTAATAAAAGCTTTCAACATAATTTAAATCTCATAATATGTTAAATAGTTGAAATCATATTAAAATGATTTCTGGCAATTATAATATTTTTGGAGCTCTTCAAGAATATTATAATTGTCGTATTTAAAATCAAACTTAGTTCAACAACACTGGAAATACTCTTTATAAATATTTCCAGTACATTTAAAACACTGGGCGTGCCTTAGAAGTCGTACGATATCTTTGGAAACACGCCATCAAGGTTCGGCACGCCTGACAAGGCTTGCAGTCGCTAGATAGAAGGGGCAGACAATTTACATAAATCTCTGCCCTCTGGATTTGCTTACGTCATAAAGAAGGAACATACGTCAGAAAGAAGAAGCGTACGTAAGAAGGAAAAAGCAGGGTATCACAACCACGTTCCTACGCATGACTCAGACCAACTAAGTCACGCATCCCTTTCTTAGACAGTCCACTCGTCACTATCTCCATGCACCTTAGCCCATACTAGTCCTCACTCCCATTCATACAACCCACATGGCTCTAAGCCAACTCTGAGGCTTAGGCACCGTGCAACCATACTCAGAACCGATTACCCATTACATATTGTGAATCTGTCCAACACATGTGTCTTACCATATTACACATGTATTCTACCACTTATCACCTAAGATCAACATATATAACACGTTGATCACCAACTTCGAGGGACAAGGGCAATACTCCGATACCAACCTTCTCTTAACCCGGCTAGCATGGCTCTTCAAGCTATCCGTCCCTTTTGACAGTTCATCTCAACACTTAACACGACAAGACTCCATTCATAACTACGTCTCATGTCACGTCATATAGCTCGAGACTAATCCCAAGCTACACCGCGACCTTGTCGCGTTACCCAACACTCTGGTACATAAATTCCTAACTCATCATGAGTACGATTCCTCACGTACTCCCGACACATCGTGACATCTTGTCACGTTCCCCTTACGCCATTCATACCCTATCGCTTCACCACATGGCAAGCATGACTGTCAGTAACCACATCACGTGGTGACGTTGCCTAGTCATGCTTCCGTTGCATACTCTTATACTTATTCCGCTACTACATTCTTATTCTCAACTGTAAGTCCAACACGGTGACACTTGTCACCTTAGACAACATGCTTCACTTTAATTACTCCGAGACACTGTTCCACAATTCCTGACTCTACTCATCACGTTACATGCCCATCAATCACACAACCATCCTTATCACTGTGACACGCCACACGGCATATCGCTGCACCTATGGAGTACATCCCATGCGTACTCTCTTCTCACATGTTACGCCACATCATCAGTATGGCATACCCGCCATATGGTACATCACTCCATCACATGGAGTATACTCCACGTGTACCCGTCCCATTTCACATACACCACATCACCATTATGGCATACAACCATATGGTGTATGAAGGGAGTACATGTGGAATGCACCATATGGCATGTACGCCATAGTGGTGATGTGGCGTATGTAAAGGAAGTACACGCGGAGTGTACGCCAAGTGGCGGAGTGATGCACCATATGGCTGTATGCCATAATGGTGATGTGGCGTAATGTATATTAAGTACATATGGAATGTACTCCATGTAGCGGAGTGATGCACCATATGGCATGTATGTCATAATAGTGATGTGGCGTGGTGTATGTGGAACAGGAAGAATACACGCTGGGTGTACTCTGTGTGGCTTGATGAGTATGAAGGGAGTACATGTGGAATGTACTCCATATGATTGTGTGATGCACTATATGGCGAATATGCCATAATAGTAATTTGGCGTGATGTGTATGAAGGGAGTACATGTGGAATGTACTCCGTATGGCAGATTGATGTACCATATGGCTGTATGCCATAATGGTGATGTGGTGTATGTGGAATGGGACTAGTACACGTTGAGTATACTCTGTGTGACATAGTGTGTATGAAGGGCGTACATATGGAATGTACTCCATATGGTGGATTGATGCACCAGATGGCTGTATGCCATAATGGTGATGTGGCGTAACGTGTATGAAGGGAGTACATGTGGAATGTACTTCGTATGGCGGATCGATGTACCATATGGCTGTATGCCATAATGGTGATGTGGTGTATGTGGAATGGGTCGAGTACACGTTGAGTGTACTCTGTTAGGTGAAGTGATGTACTATATGGCGGGTACGCGATAGTAATGATGTGGCATAGCATGTGAGAAGAGAGTACGCATGGGATGTACTCCATGAGGTGCAGCGATATGCCTTGTGGCGTGTTGCAGTGATAAGGATGGTTGTGTGATTGATGGGCGTGAAACGTGTTGAGTAGGGTCGGGAACTGTGGAACAGTGTCCCGGAGTAATTAAGGTGAAGCTTGTAGTCTAAGGTGACAAGTGTCACCGTGTTGGACTTACAACTAGGAATATGGATGAAGTAGCGGAATAAGTGTAAGAGTACGCAGCGGAAGCATGACTGGGCAACGTCACCTCGTGACGTGGTTACTGACAGTCGTGCTTGCCTTATGGTGGAGTGATAGGGTATGAATGGCATAAAGGGGAATGTGTGAAGATGTCACGATGTGTCGGGAGTATGTGAGGAATCGTACTCATGATGAGTTAGGAATTTACGTAGCAGAATGTTGGGTAACGCGACAAGGTCATGCACCCTGGGTATGCAAGTAAAATAAACCAACTAAAAATCTGATAAACTTAAAACAAGAGAACCAATATTTAAATTAATAAAAATAATCCTTCTATTAAAAATACACTAAAATACGGGGTGTTACATCCTCCCCCCTTAAATAAAATTTCGTCCTCGAAATTGGCAAGATCAAACATTAAAACTAGGACAGGAATAAGATTCGACTAAGAGCAAACTTAAGAAACATACCGCCAGGGTCAATCGAACAAATACGGATGTTGCTCCCTCATGTCGGCTTCTCTCTCCCAAGAGAAATATAGAGCCAACGGATCGCCCCATGACACTTTCACCAAAGATATCATCCTGGACCTTAACCTTTGCTCTTTCCAATCCACGATCTGCGTCGGGGCAACTTCATAAGTAAGGTTAGGCTAAAGCTTAATGCGTTCAAGGTCAACAAAACGTGGTTCTTGCTGTCCAAAACTCTTCTTCAATGATGACACATGGAAGACATCATGAACTTCCCCAAAATAGTCCGGCAATGCAACTCTATAAGCAACAAGCCCAACCTTCTCCACAATCTAAAAAGGGCCAATGTACCTCGGACTAAGTTTTCCCTTCTTACCAAAGTGCTTAACGCCTTTCATAGGAGAGACTTTAAGGTAAACCCAATCACTAATCTCAAAGGATAAGTCTCTTCTCCTCATATCTGCATAACTCTTCTAACGACTTTGTGCTTCCGCCATTTTAGTCCTTATAAACCGAACTTGATCTTTCATTTCTTGAATTATCTCAGACCCAATCAATTTACTCTCGCCAACTTCATCCTAATATAAAGGTGATCTACACTTCCTTCCATACAAAGCTTCATACTGGGCCATCTGAATGGAGGCATGAAACTATTATTATAAGCAAACTCTATTAGAGGCAGATGATTCTCCCAACCCCCTTGAAATTCCATGACACAAGCCCGCAACATATCCTCAAGAGTCTGAATAGTGCGTTCTAATTGACCGTCAGTTTGAGGGTGATATGCAGTACTAAACTTCAACTTAGTGCTTAAAGCTGCCTACAAACTCTTCCAAAAATGAGGCGTGAACCACGGGTCCCAATCCGACACAATACTCTTGGGTACTCCGTGCAAACGCACTATCTCTTTGACATACAAACGAGTCAGCTTTCCTAAAGAGTTAGTATTATTAATGGGCAAGAAATGAGCACTCTTGGTCAACCGATCAACAATCACCCAAACTAAATTCTTTCCACTAGGGGTCCTCGGCAAACCCACTACAAAATCTATAGAAATGTCAACCCACTTCCACTCAGGAATAGGGAGAGGTTGAAGTTTACCAGCAGGTCTCTGATGCTTAGCCTTAACTTGACGGCATGTGTCACATTTCTCAATAAACATGGCAATATCCATCATACTCGCATTAGTCCCCCAGTGGCACATCAAGCCCATTATTCCTTGGGTGGCTATGTTATCCAAAATCTCCTTTTCCACAAGAACCTTAATACAAAATCCAGTAAATTCTAATGATTAATAGCTCCATATAGTAATATGTGCTAACCTCAGTCGACTTCTATACTATAACTTCTAAACCTTCATTGTATTCTACCTTTGGTAATCTAATGGACATTTCCAAAGCTAACCATCAATAACATAATTGGTCCAACTGAGTGATTAATCTCCAACTACAAGTATCGTCTGAAAAATTCAAGTAACCACTAATTCCTCAAAATCAGCACAAAATTTGAACTCCTAATTACAACCAAAATATCACGCTCCTGCTGCATACTCTGATAATTTACCACATGCATAAAATTTGTCCTCATAAAAAAAAGACACCATCGAGTGCAAGGTGGCTCCATACCTACTGACCAGAAAACTCTTACCACATTTTGATAGAAAATACTCTCTTTCCCAAAACTAGGAGTTATCACTCATATTCCTCAATTAACTCCCGCTGCCTTGATCAAAATCAATATTGCACAAAATACATCCATTATCATAGACAAAAAACCAATATCAATTAACCTCAGCATCCCAAATTGAAAACAAGTAACATCACCCCAAAATATACCTGTCTCATCTAAGATAAGGAACATACCTTAAAAGGCTCGATTCCAACCCGGCCAACCAATAAGAGCGCCTATAAACTTCTACCCGACAACCTAAACCCAAAAGCTCGTCTCCTTATTTCCGAATATCATCTAATCTAGCAGTGACTAAACTCACTACGAACCACCATTGACTTCACCAAAACATTATCAAAACCTTCTTGGTAACTTGCCCACCTACGTCTACTCCTATAAGCTAGTATTAGCACGACTAGCTCCTTCAATAGCACATCATTATTAAACCTCAAGGCAGGCCATACTGCTCAAATCTTCAATCCACCAAAAGCCATTGCAAAGCACCCATGAATCCTAATGCTTTATTAACTCACATACTTGATCATATTATCCACCGCTGATGCCTAAGCTTCAACTTCCAAGATCTTATCATACACCATACATGACGACTCATCAATCTCTCCTCAAGTTAAATAACAATGTCCTTAATTCAACCAACTGGACGCTCAATCTCCAGAGGAAAGTATAGCCTCAAAATTTAAATTCCTAGGTAACCTCAAGTCACAATTAATTCTTGTAGATAATCACAACAATTATTGCCAACCATCATTCCACTGAGTAAACCGCTTCGATTATACACTTCAATCAACTCATCAAAAACTCAAAGCCAGGATCTCTTGAATTTAATACTATTGTATTTACTCCTCTTCAACACCTACCCAAGCCATTTCTTCCAAGTCAAAAATGAGACTAGGACCTGTACTCTCTGAAATGCATACACACTCACCACTACTACGCATCGATCTCATGCACCCTTAGCTAAAACCAATAATCGTCCAAACGTGCAAGTGATCCGTCACTACCATTTCCATCATCTGGACCTATATCCTCGAAATCAGCAAGAATCATTTTCTAAATCCGCACCATCTATTATCCTTAAAATTGATATGAATTAAATCTTTAACCTGTCACTGTAACCTCGAGCTAAAAACAATCATTTTTTGAATTAGATCAACATCTTCAATCCTTAGAAAATACACGAACTAGATCATTACCTTCCATCTCCAAAGAAATTCTCTCCTGAAAAATTCTCATATCAGTAACTCAACTCTAATCAATCCTATTTTAATGGTTACCAACTAATCAATCACTATAATAGATCAAGCTAGCATACCAAGTCTACAAAACTAAGAACTCAAATCCTATTATAATTTAGCCCTTCAACTCTGCAATTCTAAAATCTTAAACCAGATAAGAATCATTTCCCGAAATCCTTAAGATCGATGACCTTAAATCTAAAACATTCACCTTATAAAGTTTCTAAATTCTAAAGCCCCAAATGTTATCAAACTGCTTATCAAAGTCGGTAAGATCGAAAACTTCTAATCTAAGTAATCCCTCAATTGCTTGTTGAACCTACCACCTTAAATCCCATAAACTTATTTCCTAAAAACTATTGGGCCTCAAACCTTAGATGAACTTCTCATAAATCTAACCTTGAAGTTCGTTGAACTTACAACCTCCTACTCCATAGACTCATTACATAAATTCTACTGAACTTAAGACCTCAATTATCCTAAGCGATTTAAAACTATTCCCCTCCTCAGTTGCGACTTGAATTCTTACTCCATAGAGTTCACCCAGACCATGTCGTTCGAGCCTCGATATTAAAAACAAACCAATCGCCAAAAGTTCAGGCCTACTACACTAAATGTTCAAGCATAACAATGGCATTCAGAGTCGTACCATCTTCCTGCCATAGCACAACCCTTAACCTACTTTTCAACTCCGAACAAAACAAACAAAAGAAAAAAAACAGAAAAAAACAAAATAAAATAAAATTTCATAAATAAATAACATACGACAAAATGAATAAAACAAATGAAGTAGTACACAGTAAAATAATTAAACAAAGAAAATAACCTATCATAAAATAAAACAAATAAAATAAAATAAATTAACATACAATAAAATAAAATAAATAAACAAACAAAGTAGTATATAATAAAATAAATAAAACCAATAAAAACAACATACATTAAATTAAATAATTTCAATTTACACTTCTCAAATTTCTGGTACCTCACCTAAGGGACATGTGGTTTTACCTAGAGCCGAACCGCTCTGATACCACCTGTGGCGCCCCCGATCCCATGTACGGAAACTCGAGAATCGAGACGCTCGGAAGATGACAACACGATCACGCATATCAACAATAGTGCCAAGTGTGTGTACATGCAACAGTGTACAATGAACAACGCAGCGGATAGTTTAAGTAAGTCGACTAAGTACCAAAATTTTTAATACAAATTTACATAAGTAAAACGTTTAAAAGAGTTATACAGTAATCCTGAAAAAAATACAAGGCCAAATACATGAACGAGTGATCCAATATCACTCCTCAGGCGGAGCCGAATCCTCAGGCTCACCCTCAGCATCATCTGCATCGAAATCTGCATTACCATAAAACGGTACTGCAGGTAAGTAGAATCCAAACAACCCTCGAGAATAAAAATGCATTAATGCAACCAACAATTATGCATGCATATGATGAAATATGCATTAGACCCAAATCAACATTTTCCCCGAAAATGAATATTTCCAGCGCACACCAAAATCCCATTTGGCCCAAAATATTTCTATAAAAATATTTTCCCGCCATTTTCCAAAAAAATGGCCCAAATCAATAATCCATCATCTTCCCATAAAATGGTCCAAACAAATAATCCATTTTAACCGTATGCACCATGATCTACTCTAGGAATCATCCGCACACCCTGGCTCCCTTCGTCACACCACAGGTAATGACCGTGCGAATGACTTCATAACGAGCGATACCCAGTTCTGCGCCCAACGCGTACGTGGCCAAGCATCCTATAACCCCCGCCAGCAGAAGGGCCAGAGAGTAAGCACGAGAGCGTTACCATCCCGTCCGATCCGAACGTCACTTAGTATATTCCGCTCCTGAGTGACCAGAGGAGCTCCACCAAGATAATGCCTCATCTCAGCTTGGGGTCGTGATAAACACGCACCCAAAAACCATTTCTCACATGAAAACCCAGTTTTCAAATATACACATGAACATGTATGCAATCATGAGAAAATCCAATTTTCACTTACAAATATGAACATGCTTGCAAATATACAATGTACATGATACGACACAATATCCAACAGCCAACAGATCACAACACACAACAACTCCATTCTCCAATCCATTCGACCCCCTTACTCCTCGGACTCAGTCCAACACAACCAACCAGATCAATAAAAATGAGTTAGTGCAAAAATACATTTAAATTATGAAAGTTCTTTGGGAAAATACTTACAGCGCTATAGTATAATTTTTGAAGGATCACAGAGGTGCTAAAAGTGGTGGCACAACAACGTAACAGTGCAAAATGCACCAT
Source organism: Juglans mandshurica (assembly GCA_022457165.1). NCBI lineage: Eukaryota > Viridiplantae > Streptophyta > Magnoliopsida > Fagales > Juglandaceae > Juglans > Juglans mandshurica. The sequence continues at coordinate 10,832,031 of CM039631.1, forward strand.
GGCCGTGGGTCTCAAAATGCAAGATTTTGAACGGAGACAAACAAAGACTTGAGATTACTAGAGAAGGGCTTAGGGATGTCGGTGAAGCTAATGGTGGTGGTGGTTGGCCGTGGGTGGCGGCGTAGAGGGAGGTTGAAGTCCAAAAAGTCCAAAATGAAAATGGAGTGGGATGGACTTCACCGATGGCGGATTGAAGCTGAGGATGGGTGGGTTAGGTAGCTGGGGGGTAGCTGGTGATGTGGTGAAGAAATGGCGGTCAATGGCGGCGCGACGGTGGCGCGCAAACACAAGAGGTGCCGCAGCTTGAAGCCGTGCATGGAGGGGATTGGCGGCACGAAAGGGGCTGGGAATGGAGGGGGGTGGTTGGCGGCTAGAGGGGAAGAGGTTGGAAGGGGCGATGATGACCACGATGACGCACGACACTGGTTGAAGGACGACGCAACGGACGGGGGAGAGAGGGTCTCGCGCGCAGGAGAGAAGAAAGAGAGGAGAAAAGAAAATGAGGAGAAGAAAGAAAAGAAAAAGAGGGAAAGAAAAAACGAAAAAGAAAAAGTGAGGAAAAGAAATGAGGTCCAATCCTCACATCTTGGGTCACAAAAATGATCCAACGAAAAAGATTTCAAAACAGCAAGTCAAATAAAATAATTTAGACGTAGTGATTAAATGAAAATAAAATAATTAAATCCAACAATAAATTAATTTAAAATGAAGAGTAATTTAAATGCATAACAATAATTACTATTAAGGAAGCATATAAAAATAATTTTCACAAATTAAAAATCATAAAAATAAACCAACTAAAAATCCAATAAACTTAAAACAAGAGAACCAATATTTAAATTAATAAAAATAGTCCATCAATTAAAAATACACTAAATACAGGGTGTTACATATATGCTTATGGTAACTGTTGTATGTTGTATGTTTACTTGCTGAGATTTCGAGAAATCTCATTGTGGTAGTTTACACTACCATTCTTCACCCCGGAATGGTAGAAGCTGTGACAGGTATAGATGATCACTCCCATGGTGAAATGCAAGAGGACGGTACCCCAGTCCATCGAGGAGGTACCGAAGAACAATGAGATCTCGACAGAACCCTCTTTGTTGGATAGGATAGAGAACGTTCACCGGCTCATTTCTGAGGCATTGCAGCTCATTGATGAGCTGAAAAGATTAAGAAATCGGGACAAAGATTAGTTTTTAGAGAAAAAAAATGAAGCCCCACTAATCTGAAAAAGTAAAAGAGAGGGACCATTTTTCCCTATGCTAGGAAACATGTTTGGATTTCTAAAAATTTAAGGCATTTTTGTGATTGGTCCATTTGTTTTAGGAAAAAGTTTTCTGTACTTATGTTTTGGGAGACAATGAACATATATATTATTTGGTACTTTTGAAAAGCATGTTATGTTAAAGGCAATGTTTGGGTTATGTTTAGTCTTATGGTACCATGTGCTAAGGCAACTACTTTAGGCATTGCCTAGTCTTATATGAACTTTACATTTTTCAATGTGTTATTTATTGCATACTGCTAGTATACATAGGTGTATTGTATCTTATATGTCATGTACAAGAGGGAATATAGTCTTGTGCATGTTCCGACATTTTAGTCATCGTCCAATCCAAAGCGGGAGTTGGGGGCACCACAACTAATAATGGGTTTTACAAGTTTTCTATTATATGGAGATGGGTAACTCATCACCACAATAGTACTAGTTAACTTTTATCTATTTCTGATAAAGAGAGGGCTACGTCCTGAGAGGGTGATTTCTCGCCATTCCTATATATATATATATATATATATATATATGTTTTCATTGAGAGGGTGATTCCTCACCATGTTTTGAGGATGCACATAACTACAATAGAGAGGGTGATACCTCCCCACGCACATGTGTGTTCCTCTAGTATTTACATGAAATATTTTCATTGCATATTCAATTCCTTACTAAGGAGACTAGGACCCGTCTTAGCACTTGTACTTACTGTAACAACCTTGTACCTTTTGTAGGATGTTCATTATTGAGCCGAGTGCTCATTTGTGCTCATTTGTAACTTAGTCGGCCGCCTATGGTTCTAACTTTATGTATATTGTGTAATGTATATTTTGAGGTTATGAAGGGTGAGAAACCCTTTTCTGTATGAAGTTGAGTTTATGGTACATACATATTTACATTGTGACTACAACGTGTTTCGTTTATATTTTTGTTGCGTTGTCTTAAATTGAATTCCATATGCATGTGCTTTTCTTGGGATCGCTACATGCCTAAAAATTCCTCTGGGTGTTGACTGGTTGGCCAGCATCCTTGGCACTACAAAACCTCACCTAGTCTTTTATGAGGGACGAGGTGCCACAACTTGAAATGTGGCAGAGAAAGTAACTTCACCATTAAAAATCAGAAAATCACTCCCACTAAACAAATGTGCAAGCTGACTCGCCTATCTGACACTCACACACAGAGATATACATGTTGCACTGGAAAAACGTCTACCTGGCCAACCAACTCAAAGATACCACACATGATACGCCCGGGGTATTCTCCTTCCCAAATATCAGATGAGGCCAACATGATTTCATTCCACCCTAGTCATCACGGGTACTCTCTCTACCCGTATGAAACTCGTGACAACGCACTGCAAGAATGGTCCAGGGACTCTCTAAACTCATCCATGATGATCAACACATGATAAGGTTACACATACAGGGATATCACACATAATTAATCCGAAAACAATCATATTCAAGTTCATAGAAAACGAGAAGTAAACATATTCATAAACATAACAGTGAAAACACTTATTTATTCTTGATCAGAAGGGGGGAGATTATAGAGTATACATATGGCACTTTCATATTCTCATAACATTCACCCCTTTTTTTCTCAGTCTTGTCTTATAAGCTAACCTATCTCACTGCCTTAGAAATACGAAGCGGCGCTGCACTGCTCCTCTCCTTGTCTCATTTGAAGTCCCTTGCTTCCTCTGAAGAACCCGACTCCAAGCGAACTCTAGTGTTTATGATCTCAAAGTGATATTTTGGCTTTTACCTTAAAAGCCTTTTATAGCACGGGTTCACCAGGTGTCCTTTTGAATCTAGATGTGCTTGAATGTGAGTCCTTTAGTCTCGAGCATCCCACTGTAGGATGATAGAGACAGATTGGTAGCACATGGTTCGCACGTCCTTTCAGCCAGCCTTACCTACAATCCTCAGTCTCTCCTCGAGTGAGGGTGTCCCACATGATGCTGGACCAAATTTTTGGGTCCAGGCAGTATGGTTTTTAATACCGTAGCCTTTTCCATGCAAACGTACTCCAGACATGACCTTTCAAGTGGAATGTAGACTTATGCATACAACATTGCCAACTTCTGAACATTTTTGTGTTGTTCTGGAACGCTCTCATATCTGCCCTAGTCTTTCCTCAATTGTTGTGAATCTTGGGCTAGTAAGGGATGTTTGGAAACAATTTTCATCTCATCACATCTTATTTCCTATCCAAACATCATTCAAACATAAACATTTTCAAACTAATCATTACAACTTTTTCAAACTAATTATTATAATTTTTTCAAATTTTTAAACAAAAAACAATTCAACTTTTTCAAATCCAAAAAGACAAATAGTATTAAAAAATTATATTCTAACAATCTTTTAACTTTATAATATTTTTTATTCAACTTTTTCTCTATTCTTTTTTAAAACCCAATATATACTTAACTCAAGGTTAGTTTGGGCAGTAGAGTATTCTCAGAATGAATACTCCACTGCTAGTCATTATTTTATTATTACTTTTCACCTAGTTTTAACTACTATTCACTATTATTCAATATTCTATCATTACGTTTTCATTACTTTTTTCATTACTATTAACAGAATATCTGAAATCACCTCACTACCCAAATGTAACCTCAAACTATCTCACTATTATTTACAAACCATCTTACTACTATCTACAAAATTATCATCTTATCTCATTTTCCAAGCATCCTCTAACTCTTCTTTCTCACCCGAGGTACCAGCCTCCTCAGCTCCTCATTCTTGTCTTCGCGCATTAGGCGTCTTTTCAAGCTCATCATATTTCGCTGAGATATCTCAACCAGGCCTTCTAGATAATATCGTTTGCCCACATGTTGGGCTAGCTGCACTCTATAGCACCCGCGGCTATTTTTTACCAAACTAATGGAGTATTTTTCATCTTTTCCTTACACACTCAATTCCTGGTCTGTCCTCTTGCGTTGGCGCAGTCCTCACACATGGGTAGTCTTATTAAGTGAAGTTATAAATCTTTAATTTAATAGTGCATGATAAGTGTATTTTTATTACTATTTTATTTATGAAAAGTATAATTTTTCCTTCTTATTTTATTTCTATATATATTTCTTTATTTTCTTGGATTTGAAGGAATTAGAAGATTTAATGTGAAATGAGAGCATTTTGGTATAAAAGAAGAGACTATGGATCCAGACCGACCAGAAGGAACGACCAGAAGGCGCGACCAGAAGGCGCAACCAGAATTCACGACAAAATTGACGACAAGAGTTAGGCGATAAGCGATATATTATACCTTCTGGGCAAGAAGAATTGGCACAAGGCACTGGGCGACTAGATCAAGCAATTAGATTGGGCGACCAGTCTAAACGATCAACTTAAAAGACCAACCTAAACGACATCGTGGGCAACAACTAGTAAAGGCGAGCAGCCTTACCGCTCGATAGGTTGGCGAGAGGGTTCTATCATTCCAGTCGGGAGTTTTTCCTCTCGGAAGGCGAGGAGACTAGTTATATTCAGCGCACACAGCATCTACCCTATGAGACCCTTTCGAGTTCCGCAATCAATCTGCTGACCAACAAATCCTCTTGAACTCCGTAAATCAAGCCGCCTATTACTGAATCTTCCATTTTAGACAATTCTGTTATTCTTGAGATAATTTCTTTTATGTTAATATTTATCTTTAGAAACTATTTTCTAGATCTTTAGGCTAGATTGTAGCTGCAATTATCTTGTTTCCGGATTTGAGTTTTGACATCAATTTAATCCTGTCTTGTGGAATGAATAGAGAAGAAGAGAGTCTGAGTTTTAGATTTCCATAGTCGACGATTTATCATTTAAATTTCTTTCAAGAAGGCAGGTTTAGAGAGTAGAGGCGGGAGCTGCATGCTTCATCAACTGACTCCAATGAAGAACACCAATTTTATTATTTTTTTTTCAATTTCATTATGATTTAATTTTATTTTCTAGAGTTTTGATGTAGTCTAGCATTGAACACACAATTTATATTCTAAGTTATCATATTTTCAATATTTCCATGATTGAGTGTTTATTCCTTGTTCTTAATGCTTGTAATTTTCTAATTAATTATTGCTCGATCTATTGAATTGCAATGAGATCGAGAGGTGATTTGTGATTAGAGATCTAGGATTAGGCATCATTAGTTGAACGAAAGTAGAGATACTTTATCGCGACTAGTGTGATTTTCAAGAAAAATCAAAAGAACTTAATGAGTCTCTATTTAGTTAAATTCATATAGAGATATGTAGTTATTAATTGAAGATATTTTTGGTATTGATCGAGAGAAAATATTGAATAGTTAAAGGATTTTTATCATCAACTTGGGATAACTGGAATTCTATAACAAGAAAGAATAAATTGTATTGGATTTGTTAGGTGAAATCAAACACTCTAGATTTATTATTATTATCTTTAAAATCTTAATTTTAATGATGTTTTCTTTAGTTTAATTTAGATAATCTATTCTTCAAATTTCAGTTTTCCAAATAGTAATTAATTTAGTAGATTTCAATACTCAATAGCATAGTTATTCCTTGTAGGTTCGACATCCGTTTTCTTAAAAAACACTTTACTACTTGTTACGATTCTGTGCACTTGCAGCTATTTTCAGCACAACAGTAAACTTAAGAAAGAAATTGACATAATGACTAGTTAAATGTAGGTGCTAACTGATTTGATTGTGATTTGAATGCATGAAAGATGATTTTTGTATAAAAGTGATGTTTGTATAAGGCTCGAGGTAAGTGATTACATTTAGACCCTTCTTACCGTTTTATGTAAACATAAATGTCATTTTTGCAAACTATGCTATATGTACATATTTTAAGGATTTATGTTTATAGACAGTTCATTGATGGGCCCTTATGATGTACTTGTATCATTACATGTAATGAATGAATGGAAATGAACTACATGTTTATGATTGTATATATAATGAATGAAATAAAAGGATAAATGAAAAGGGAAGGAAAAGGTTTGAAATTAATGTTTGAATGTTTGAGGTATAATACTTAAAGAGCCATGATAGTAAAGATGGTATTGTGAGGATGGGGCAGATGACAATGTTGAAATGCATCACTGACGGTGCACCTAGTGATGACCTATTTTTTAGGATACTAGATTCTTATCCACTAGCCATGGAAAGAGCCATGACCACAAGTGTCGCTAACCCTAACACATGAAGGTTAACAATATGTACCTGCCATGAGGTTAAAGAGGAAAGACTATTAAGGCATAATTAGGTTTTATTAGGCTAAATGAGGCTTTATGAGGTTGAATGTGATTAAGGCCTTGTTTGGATTAAAAAATCATCTCATCTAATCATTACAACTTTTTCAAACTTTCAAACAAAATATAATAATCAATTCAACCTTTTCAAATCTCAAAACAAAAATAAAAAAAAAAAAATTTGCAACACCCTCAGCCCTCGCTTGGGATTGGAAGGCGACTGAAGTGTCAGGATAAGTAATTCAAGGCTACGTACTCCCGTACATAATAGTTATGATGCAATGCACCTAATGATCTAGCAGTATGCAATAAATTGCAGTGGAAAGAGTTTCTCAACTACATAAGACTGGTGGTAATATAATAATATGGTACCGAAGTGTAAGCATCCCAAAAGTTTTAAATTCCATCATAATACTTCCAAAATAGACATTGTTTTCAAAAGTCTCCTAAAACAAGGGACCATCAAAAGTTGATTTCACAAAAACCCGAGTCATTTCTTTTTCTACCACTATTTCCATGGTCCATTTTTCCAAAATACAATTTTACAAGGTCATCCCTATTTAGCCTTGTCTTTGTTCAAAATTCTCCTCAGCTTCTCGAAGAGCTGCAACACTTCAATGATTAATTGATCGGCGGATTCCAGCCCATCTACTAAGGATGGCTTCGATGAGCTCTCATGTTTCTTCGGGGTCTCCTTGACTATCTGGGGAGTTGGCCTCTTGCGTTTCTCCATGGTCGTTCTCTTGCAACCCTGTAACAACTTCTACTATTCTGGGTGGAAATAGTAGTGGAAACTACCACAATGAGATTTCGAGAAATCTTAGTAAGTAAACAAGTAACATACAATAAATAATATAAGCATATAAGGACAAACCATAATGAATGTATGGACATGTACTTTGACATAAAACTTGACTTACGCAACATCGACTTTTTTCAAAATAACATGTAACAAAAATCTTTTAACCTCTCAGAAAACGTCTTTTCATTCTTGATTCTTAAACATATAACATATCATATGAGCTCAAGTTCTTGGTCATTCACATATCATATCATATCTTGTCATATCATGTTGTAACATGTCATATTGTATCGTATCTTGTCATAACATGTCATATTCTAGAGCTCAGTGCCATAATCATTTTTATAACTCATGGTTGGATACCTCACGGCTCCCTTATGCACCATGTGCTCCCTACTAGTTATCGCATCATCCAATGGCTCACTTGATCGTGGTGACTACGTCATATTCTTTAACATACTTATTACAGCAATTCACATATTTTGCCTTCACCGTAAGACACCCACTAACTTTAAGTGCAACCCCGCTTCGGTAGCCTTTCTACAAGGATCCATTCGAGGTCCGTCGACTGTACTTCGTCGACCCAAATACTACCACTCTAGTTTAAACACTCCAGAGTGGACAGAAGAGTTCCACTAGGGCATTCTCTCGTCCTAGCATTTGTGGTCGTGACAAAACTTTTACTGACTCATTTTCTTGAAAATAGTGCACAAACCCAATGCATGTGACATGTTCCTTACATGGATCATGTAATCATGTATGCAGAGATTCATGCAATCATGCAAACAATATACATTCTGCGTTACGGCTTGAAAATATTAGATCATGTGAATACTTGATTTACACAGATGAACAATGGTATTCAACGATTAACAAAGGGTAAAACCGATTCACAACATCATTCACTATGCTTGGCCAAAATATATAGTACTTGAAAGCATAATTTTACAAAAGTAACATAGACTTATAGCATCTAATATGTTCGATATAACATCATCAAGCAACATGGCAACATAGTCACATAGATCCAAATACAAGGCATGGTATTACAAAAGATTTCATTCAACCAACGATCAATATGGTAATAAATAGGTAGGTAAAATTGAGCATCTAATATGATAAGAGATTTCATCCAATCAAATGCAAGTTCACACGTCATATACACATATTATCCAAGAGTAGGTTGAAGGTCTACTTACAAAATCCAACAAATGCAAATAGCAACTGAAAATATAATTCAAAGATCATTAGCCAAGGTCATATGAAAAACCCTAATCTTATTGGTGAGAGTGTGAGTCGAGTATGTGGCTTTTGAGGTCCGTCCTTATGGCAAGAAAACTCCAACACTTTCGGACTTCTCAAACCGAAACTCCATGTAATAATAAACCTTAACTTTTCTAAGTGTAATGGTCGTGGCTCTCCTTCCTCTTCAAAGTTTCATCTTTTACTTGCTCAAGGCAAATGGTGTTTGGGTCCCTTTCTCCCCTTTGAAGAGAAACCCTAGCTTTTCCCGAGTGAGTGTGTGTGGGTGGGTGGGTGTTCATGGGCATGTAAAACTCTTGAAGTCCGAAACTCTCTTTTTTCTTTGGTCGTGTGTGTGAGTGTAAAAAACAAGCGAATGGTTTTTACCCCGTGTGCTTCTCATTCGTAGGTGGTGTTGGTACTCCTTGGTGAGTTAGAAATGGTGGTTGAAGGAAGATGGTTGGCGTGTGTGGTGTTTGGGTGGAGAGAAAATAGTGAGAAAGAAAGAGAATGGTGTAGCTGTGTGATACAAAGGAAAAATTAGAAAATGACCAAAGGGCTTCCCACATTTGGTTCCCACCTTCTTATAGGCGTCTCCCCCCTTTGGAATACTAAGAACATTGGTGCATGGATGCCATTTAGCTCATTGGCCGAAATGTCCCTTCATCTCCCTCATAATGGGATTGTGTTGGAAGACTAAAGGTCCTCTTGGACAAGTGGCGTGTGGCCTCTCCAATCCGAAACCTTAATTCCCTTTGTGCCCTTCTTCATGTGTCTAGGTTCAACGTACTTGGTAGCAAAAAGGTAAATCTAAAAAATTCTAAATCAATCTTGAACCACTACATGTGTGCATGTTTGCCATGTGGTAAGTGGGGTGTGTGTGTGTATGTCACTTGCAGAAAACCCTTTCACCTCCCCCAGAAAATCTCTTCTCTTCCCTAGGTGGGTAGATGGCATGTGCCTCTTGGCTTGCCCTTGCCGTCGCCCCTTGTACTTTCCTTCACAAAGATTCTTCTAGAATCTAGGTGCATGCCTTCCCATGAGTCTCTTCCTCTTCCCAAACAAAATCTCTTAGAACTCTAAGGCCCTTCCTCCATGCATGACAAGTGTCAACCAAGATGGTTGGCTTGCATGTGGGGCATGCAATCCCCATGGTCAAATCCTAGAAGTCCCTTAGTATTTGTGCGATCTGATTTGTAGTGCCTCTTTGTCTTCTCAAATCATTACAAACTTCTTAAAACTTGCCAAAACCCCATAGGTTGCATGTAGGTCTCTTGGGTTCATCGAAACCCTAATCTTCTCTCACTCCCCTTGCCCTCTTTCACATCCAAACTCAAAGTGACCTAGAAGTGGGTTGTGCATGTGAGACACATGGCATATGGTTGGTGGGAGTGGCATGTTTCCTATGTGTGGCCGAATCCTCTCTCTTGTCCCATCCTCTTACCTCTTTCTAGAATCTTTGTGCATGTTGGCCAAGTGTCACGCGTTGCTACTTCCCTAGGTTTCGAAGGATAAGATTCTAGAAAACCAAAAGATCTTTCCTTGCCATGTGGTGCATCCATCTAAACCTTAGAGTTCAACTTAGGGTTTTCAAGCCATAATATATTGCTAGTGGCCAAAATCTCTTATGGGCCTTGTGGGCCTTTCATGCCTAATGCATCAATGTACAAAAATATAAAAATATTTCTAAGCATCCTCTATCATCTTTCATGGTCCAACAACTATACATAACCTATTAATAAGGAAAAAAAAAAAAAAAGACTTGGCTAAGTTCGAGATGTTACAAAATTATATTATAACAATATTTTATTAAACTTTCAAATCTCATATTATCTCATATCAACTCAATACACTATACCAACCTCTCCTGAATGTTGATGAACTGTATGACTAAGGAATGTATACATGTATAAATGTGCATGAATGTGAATGTGATTGCATCACTAAAAACCTATATTCTTATATGTTTCCGATATGAAATAGTTCTTATTGACTATTCGATTCATTTTTGTTTTAAATATATGATTTTTCTAGAAGATGCTTAAAGTGGGCTTTGAGACTATTGGACAGGGCTTGCTCAAGGAGAAGAGGCAGGGGCATAAATCATGTACAATTGTTTTATTTTATACTTTGATAGAAAAATAATTAAAATATTTTTTATAAATACTTCCGCAAACTTTCTTTTAATCCTATAAAGTACGTGTTATTAAGCAATCTTTTGTATTTGACTATTCGCTAAGAATAAATCTTTTTTAAAGGTTGGTAGCACACTGATCCCTCTATTTTATGAAATTCACATTATTCAGAACTCTAATGGATTGGGTGTTATATGAAGGATGTGTGTAAGGAAATAAATTAATACTATTATGGTTAACCAGTTATTTTAATAACCTCAGAATCGAATAGTTTTGATAATTTAGAAACTGAATAGTTTTGATAATCTGAAAACCGATCCAATTGACTTAAGTGCGGTTTGAATAGTGAATTGAGAAGATATGTGTAGAGATAAAAGTTAAAAATTGAATAAAATATTATTAGAATATTATCTTTAATATTATTATTATTTTTAGATTTGAAAAAAAAGAATTATTTATTTTATTTTGTGTAGGAATTTAAAAAAGTGGTAATGATGAGATGAAATGAGATGAAACACTTTTGTTATCCAAATGGGTCTTAGGGGAGATTTAGATAGTAAGTTGAGTTGGGATGAGAGTTGAAAGTTGATTAAAATATTATTAGAATATAACTTTTTAATATTAATTTTTTTTAGATTTGAAAAAATTAAATTGTTTATTATATTTTATTTAAAAGTTTAGAAAAATTATAATGATTAGATAAAATAAGATGAGTTGAAATAAACTCATTATCCAATCAATCTCTTACTTTAACAAAATTGTACCCGCTTTTTGTTTTTTATTTTAATTTTGTTTTTGTATTTTTTCAATTTTGAAGTTTTATATGAATAAAATTAATTAAAAAATGAAGAGAAGCCATAGAAATGACGAAAACTGGAAAAAAGGTATGGATTCCGTCTTCTTCGGTACGTGACTTGATATAAAAATTTTGATATTTTAATCTCTTTTAAGAATTATAATAATAATAAAAACAATTAAATAAAACACTGGAAAAGGGGAAAAAAACTCAAAACAAAAGGGGCTTTGTACACTTTCGGTCTACCATCACCTCCAATTGCCGGACCCTAAACGACACAGTGACCTGAAAGCAGCAACCGCGGCAGGAGTAGTAGCCGCCACTCGCCATTAGCACGAGGTTATCGTCCTTCTATTCGTTTACCCCGTTCTTCACATATATTTCTGTTTATATATGGATATGTTATTTCCCGATTCTCATTTATATTGCTAACAAACATAATTTGTTCATAAATAAAACATCGGATGCGTGCCCACGCTCACATATCTCTGTATATAATCTTTTTATGGGGGGAGGAGGATAAAATATATTATTCAGAAATAATTATAACGTCTCTGTATGTGTTCCAAGAATCCAAGATAGCATTTTCACCTGTATATACGGAGACCTTTAGTTTTCCTACTTTTGCGTTTGTTGTTTGGTATCCTTTGAGCTTACAATCCACCTCAAGAGCCTCAGTTCATGTTTCGGTTTAGACACTCGATTGCGAATTGTGAGGTTTAGGTTTATTTCTAATTAGCTTTATAGTTTTTCTTAGGATCTAATATTTGTCATTTAATTCAGACCTATTTTCAGTAGAATGGGACTGATTTGTAGTTATTATGTTTGGATGATTTTAGCTTATAGAGTGTTGTGAGTGAATTTGGCTACTGGCACCAAAATGTAAATCCATCTAGTCTAGTAATTATAGGAAGAAAACTGGCTCTCAGCCCGCCTACATTGAATATCGATTCTGGTTTGGACGTTTGGACCCTATGGTAGAGATGTATTTGGAGCCTCATTGTATTCAATGGGCATTATTAATCTTGCTACTTATGAACTTAGCCGTTACGAGCTTGATGTTCCTAGGAGAACTAAGGTCTAGTTTGGGTACTGAGGAGAATACCTCACTACTATTTGTTATTTTATTATTACTTCTCACATACTTTTCACTACTATTCAATATTCTATCATTATTTTTTCACTACTATTCACAGAATACCTTACTACCCAAATGCAACCTAAATGAATGCCAGTTTCTCTTGGAATTAGAACTAGTGTGTTATGGGCTTTTTGGGTTGCAAGAGAAGAACAAGAAACAAGAGAAAGAAACAAGAACTAAATTCAAGAATCACACGGATGGATTTTAATTCAAGGAAAAATCCCACCTCCAAGAATTACAACATACAAGATTTTTTAGATAGTTCCCACCCTAATCTTCCTTCTATTTATATACAACGGTAAAGATCGAAATGCACCGTATGACTACGATACAAAAATGCTCCGTTTATTAACTTCCCCAAATGACAGCCTACCGTTTGTATTAAACGCCCCATTTCATTAATATATTTTTTTTTTGATAAGTAAGAGGTACATATTATTGATATGAATGAAATAGGCATAGTCCGTTTCATTAAGATTGAGCGCACCGTTTTTATCACTTCTTCTTCATTTCTTCATTTCTCGATCACAAGCTCCAGACCCTTTGCTGTCTTCAGTTCATTCCACATACACTTCAGTATAGTCCTAACTAGGGGTGCTACCTACACCATACGGTGCGGGTAGCCCCCTTCCCGCCCCGCATGGGCCGGGGGGTGGTTTTCACACTCGCCCCCGCATACTGGGGGCGGGGTACCCATTCCCTGTGCCGGGGGGGGGGGGGGGGGGCGGGGGCGGACTCCCAATCCGCCCTACCCCCTACCCACTTCAATAATGGACTATAGTCCATTAGGCCCAAAAATTATTCCTGGATCCAAAATTGATCGAAAACACATTTTTGGACCTAAATTGTAAATTTAAATTTGAAATATAAAGACTATGTAGTTTTTAAATTTACTAGTGCATATTTTATGTAAGTTTGTAGTAATTCTGCCAATGCAATACAAGAATCCCACATTGCTTAAGTGTGAGACATGTATTGTGAACGCAATCTATAAAAGGGCCATCCTACTACACTACAACTTATACAAAATATTAAGTAAAAGTTATACTTAATACATATTACTATATTTATATATAGTAAAAATAATAAATATTTATAAATATGTATAGTATAAATATATATATATATATATAAATTGGGTGTGGGGCAGGGGACAAGGTGGGGCCCGCAGCATACCTCCCCCTGCCCCTGCCAATGTCTTGCCATGCGGGGCGGGGCAATGGGTTGCGGGGCCTCTCTGCCCACCCCTACTCCTAACATTCTCCTCTCCTTCGAAAGCCTTGACTTCAAGGCTGGACCTGCAACAAGGGAGTAGGAAAAGAGATTAAAGCTAAAGTGGCTACTGAAATGTATCTTTGACAACTTAATTCCTCATAATATTGTTTTCCTCTGTCAAAGGGCTAGCAAGTTAGTATTTCCAAAAACTTAAATGAAAAAACAAACAAAATCACAGCATAAGTCTCTGTTCTAGTGTGAAGGGCCATAACCCACTCAGCCAACACTTTGCAGCCAAGTTTCCAAGACTTGCATTTCACACAGATGTCAAATATAGTATTGCCCAAATACAAGTCAAAAGTAAACACAGATTTAAGAATATGCAATTGAAGCTTAGGGGAATCTTGTGAACGTGTAACGCCCCAATGGAAGACCCAAACCACATGGCCTATACTCCAAAAGGACTAGTCAATAATACAATTGGAGCCCCACTAGAACCTTATAAAGAGCAAGAACTTCTCCTTCCCAAGTAATGTGGGATCCCATACACCACCTACCCTTATCCATATCATATGGGGTATCACAATCTACCCCCCTTAAATTCCCGATGTCCTCGTCGGGTCTGTCCATTGTAGGTGGCACAGCTCAAATCCCACATTTCTGGTTGGGATAGGCTCTGATACCATTTGTAACGCCCCAATGGAAGACCCATTCCAAGTCCCACATTTCTGGTTGGGATAGGCTCTGATACCATTTGTAACGTCCCAATGGAAGACCCAAACCATATGGTCTATACTCCAAAAGGACTAGTCAATGATACAATTGGAGCCCCAATGGAACCTTATAAAGAGCTAGAACTTCTCCTTCCCAAGCAATGTGGGATCCCATACACCACCTACCCTTATCCATATCATATGGGGTATCACAGAACGCCAAGAATCTCGGCATTTATGAACATGAATTTCCAGTGTTTTGAAGTACAATACCTGAGTTATTACCATTTTAAAGACTTGGAACACCTCCTCCTAAACTTCTGTTTTTTCTTTCTCCATATATTGTTTTTCTTACTTCTCACATTCTTGCTTGCCTTCCATATTTTCAACTTTATTTTTAATGAAACTATTTTCTTCAAATGACTTTGGAGCATCATCAATATTTTGAGTAGAGAATGAACTTGGTGCATCCTCCAAAATTGTGGCGTAAGCAGGAACATTTATGCTTCTTCATGCTTATTCCCTTCCAAAGAATAAGTTAAGTCAACCAAGAAGTTGGACTTTACCTTCTCATCAATAGAAATAAATCGAGCTTATTCGCCTTTGTCAAGCATTCATTCGTAACTTCAAGACCTTCAAGATCATCACCAGGAGCAGGTTCAACTCTTTTCTTTTCTTCCTTCATTATAAAACTCTCTTCTCTAAGCCTCCATGATCTTTGACGCGCCATTAAATCAGACAATTGCCTTTGTAACTTAGAATACCGATTCTAATTTTGATTACTGATCCATGTCTTCAACATACTGGAAATATGATCCAAACGGTCATTAATTTCTTGTATGTCTTCTTGATGAATATCAAGTTGCCTCTGGATTTTCTCCTATTGACTTTGAAAATTTTCTTGGTGTGACGTGGATTTGATGTAGTCTTCCATGAGAGGATCAACCTCTCTGATACCAATTGTTATGGGTTTTCTAGGTTGCAAGAGAAGAACAAGAAACATGAAAAAAGAAAGAAGAATTGAATTCAAGAAGCACACAGATGGATTTTATTTTGTGGAAAAATCCCACCTCCATGAATTACAACATACTAGATTCTTCAGATAGTTCTCATCCTATTCTTCCCGCTATTTATATACAATGGTAAAGATCGAAACGCACCGTATGACTATGATACAAAAATGCCCTGTTTTATTAACTTCCCCAAATGACTAAACCTTCTGTTTGTATTAAACACCCTGTCTCATTAATATTGAGCGCACCGTTTTATCACTTCTTCTTCATTTCTTGCTTTCTCTATCAGAAGCTCCAGACCCTTTGCTGTCTTCAGTTCCTTCCACATACACTTTAGTATAGTCCTAACATAGTGGTTTTGGTTTGTATGACATCATGTATGTGGCGAGTCTAAAGAAAATTCCAAGCTTAAAAAGATTATTTTAATTTTTAATTGTGATGGTTTTCAACCTTTTTTCTTCTCTCAAATTTGATATGCTTAGATGAGCTAATGTACCTAGCTGCCTCAGTACTAAAATAAATCATGCTTATTTCTTAGTGAAAGGGATTTTGGGAACTTGAATGGAGTGATGCATTTAGCATTGTAGCACCCCTTCCGTAGGTCTAGAATGTTACTAGCATTTGTAACTTTATGCCTAGTAAAGAGATTCAACATCATACTTATAAAAAAAAGAGATTCAACATCATAAAAGTACTGCATTTATTGAATCATAAACTAGGCAAGGGTAGGGTTCTAGGTGCTGTCCAGGTTGTTGGCAGCAACCTAGATTCTTAGTGCTCCCAGAAGTTGGGTGGTTTCTCACATTTTCCAACCTGAGGCGGAGTTGGAGGAAGTGGCTGCCTCAACAGTAGCTATGTCCCTGCAATGCCACTATGGTGTGAGTTCTAAGTTCAAACTTCCATAATATAATATAGGGAAGTTTCTATTGCTTAGGACTTGGAAGTTTTGATGTATGAAAGAGAAGCCCTTACCTGCCTTGCAGGAGAGTTTAGGAGGTTCTCTCTTAAGAGTTTTGGTGGAGGGAACACAACCTTGCGAGATTGAATATGCCAGTATCACTCTCCTGAACTTCATCCTAATCTCTCCTTTGATTTCTCAGGCCCTTTTTAACACTGGCACTTCTATTTGTCTTTTTTGTTACCTGTAAAAAAAAAGAGTTTTGGTGGAGGGAACTCCAGAAAGAGTGCTGTGGAAAGGCAATATACTATGAACAGCATTGGGTTCGAATTACCTAAAAAGATTAAGAGATACTCATTTGAAATTGCTATCATCATTCCTATTTGATAGGCTTAATGTTTTCCTGATTTTGGCAGCCTAGGGTGGCAGAGAGTGGCAGCACAATGGCGGTAGCAGCCTTGCGAATCCCTTAACACTTATGGTATGAAACTGTAAATGGACAGCTTTGCTGTCCATAATCAATCTTCTTTCCTCATTTCACCTTTACTTAATTTACTTAGGCTTATACAGTTAGCATATTGACAGAATATATAGTTTCCATATAGGGCTAGAATGCAAACATCACTCGGCAATTAGTTTCTTTCCATGTATAGTTCTCTTGTAAAGTTCATATATAACATACAGATCACTCAAAGGCCAATTGATTCGGCTATTCACACAATACTTTGACTTTGACAGAAACTTGGTGGAGTGTATAAAGTTTAGTCTAGGGAAGAGGGGCTGCACATGTGTATGGGGCTGCCTTTTGTTTGCTAATAGGCTTAGGAGGCTGCTAGGATTAGGGTTTAACTTAGGTGGAAAATGATTTAGGGTTTGTGGATCTAAGGGGTGAGGCATGGGCATAGGGGCTGCTGGTATAAGCCTGGCAGTCCCTTATTACGAGTTTTGATTGAGTAATTACTGGGTTTCTAAGCTGGCTTCCCAATTCTAGAAATTTCCATGTGAGTTGTATAAGGAAAGATCTCTTAGACTTGCTATAATGGGTTGGGATTGATTGCTGGAGCTGTTAATGCTGGCTTGTCAACTCTTTCAATACCCAACTTCTTGATTAATTAGTCCTAAAATCTTGGTAGCCTCTTCTCTAATTTATTCCTGTGCTAATCAGAATAAAATCTTGCCTAATGCATTCAGGAAATCCAAAATCCTGCTGCCCAACAGATTTCAAAACTCCCCAGCCAGTTCATCCCACAAGCCTCTTCTCGCTGTATTAGAGTTGGGTCCATAAACATCGACAAAGGACCATCGATAACTATCTTCCACATTCTTGAAAGAAGTGGACACCGTATATTCCCCCACACACTCGTCCATCTTTTCCACCGCCCTTGTATCCCACATTACCAAGATGCCTCCCGAAGCCCCCTTAGATGGCAAATATACCCACCTCACATGACGACAATGCCATAAATTCTGTGTGGTACTAAGGGAGATGACTTCTAGTTTTGTCTCTTGTAAACATACAACATCGACTTGCCATTCGTGAAGCTGATTTCGTTTTTTGGTGCGCTTCTCTAACTCATTCAACCCCCTGACGTTCCACGAGACTATATCCCAATCATAATCAGCACCAATGTTCTTGTTTATTGTTGTGTTCAGATACTCCCCCTTGTTTTCTGAGGCTCCAGGCTTGAATAAAACCAAGGTGCCAACATCAGTTTGGAAATCCTCAACACCCACTCTCTCAGCGTTGTTATTCAATGGCATCTCAGTGTCTAGTTGAAGCTCCCGTGCAAGTACAACTGGCTCATTCTGAACCTCTTCCTCTGTTTGAGATCCCTTGTTACTTTCAAAATGAACAGTCCCGACTTCAATCTCCACCGACAGCGTCACCTCCTATAAGCCCTCGACCATTGTCCCACTCACTAGATCTCCTGCTCTTGGCGGTGGATTCTGGGTTGTCACTGGCTCCTCTTGGCCCTTTTTCGTTATCGGTGAGTCTCTCATACCTCTGATACATACTGTCTTAGCTACAAGCTCCACCGGCGTCATCATCTTCGACAACCCATCATTTGGGGCTTCACCCACCAGTTCGCCTTCTCCATCGGTGAGTTTTGTGTGGTCGCTTGTCGTTGTTTGGAGGATGATGACATATTGTTGTCGATAACAGGCATACGACCCTTTTCGGGAGGCCTCGGTTGCTTAGCCAACCAGCTTTTGGGCTGGGGCTTTCCCTTTCTTGGCCAAGTATAATGCTGCTCTTGGAGCTTCTTCCATGAGTTTCATGAACAAGGTAAGTTTGAAAAAAGCCGAAATGTTACCTTCATAACTCTTATTCCAAAGAAGCTGGGGGTGGTGGAGATTAAGGACTTTTGACCTATTAGCTTGGTGAGCGATATGTACAAAATCCTTTCGAAGGTATTGGCTAATAGATTGAGTATGATATTGGAGAAGATCATATCCAAGCTCCAAAATGTTTTCATACAAGTTCTGCAAATTCTTGACTTGGTGCTCATTGCCAATGAATGTTTGGAGAGTCAAATCAAGTCGGGTGAACTTGGATTATTTTGCAAACTTGTCATGGAGAAGGC
This sequence comes from Juglans mandshurica, assembly GCA_022457165.1. Lineage (NCBI taxonomy): Eukaryota > Viridiplantae > Streptophyta > Magnoliopsida > Fagales > Juglandaceae > Juglans > Juglans mandshurica. Next base: position 10,851,084 of record CM039631.1, read on the forward strand.
ATATGATCGTGTAAACTGGAATTTTTTGTTACACATGCTTGAGAGGTGTGGACTTGGAGCGAGATGGTGTTCTTGAATCAAATTTTGCATCTCCACTATTGTTTCTCTATTTTGGTTGACGGTAACCCAATGGGTTTCTTTGGGGGTGTGAGGAAAGGTGATCCCTTATCTCCATTACTATTTGTTTTCATAATGGAAGCTTTTAGTAAAATGATCATAGGTCTCGTGGAAGGGGGCTTTCTATCAGGCATTATTGTTGGGTATGCAAGAATCGGCACACTTGAGATGACCCCCCTATTATTTGCATATCTTGTATTCTGTGTGGCTAATCATAATCACATTCAAGCTTTGTGGGCTCTTACTTTGCTTTGAAGCGGCACCGGGCTTGAAAGTGAATATTACCAAGTCAGAATTAGTTATAGTTGGAAATGTTTCCAACGTCTTCAGTTTGGTAATGTATTGGGATGCAAAGTCGCCACTCTACCAATGAAGTATCTCGGTCTTCCATTGGGTGCCTTCTTTAAGTTGCAGTATATTTGGGATGGGGTGTTGGAAAATATGGAGTGCAAACTAGCGAGTTGGAAGAGGCTTTATCTGTCCAAAGGTGGTAGAGTTACATTGATCAAAAGTATTCTTTCCAACTTGCCTACTTAATTCTTATCCTTATTTCCAATACCATGCAAAGCGGTTCACCAGTTAGAGAAATTGCAAAGAGATTTCTATTGTGGGGGAATAGATGAAGAATTCAATTTTTTCATTTGGTGAATTGGGCTATGGTTTGTACCCTTATATGCAAAGGAGGGTTGGGAATTTGGAATTTGGAATTTGTTGGTTTTCAACAAGGCTTTATTGGGTAAATGGTTATGGAGATATCACGAAGAAAGGGGAGCTTTTTGGAGGGTGATCATAGATTTATTATGCATAATTAAAAGCTCAAACATCTATAAAATCAAACAATAGCATTATATAAAAATTAAATCATAGAACTTTAGTCAAATAGGACAAATATGTCCCATGGGCCATAGTTGAAGGTCACCCAAACTTTGACTCTAATGCTTGGGGGTGACAAGTATAGCTATGAGATGCTAATGTATGGCTGCATAATGACTATTCTTAAAAATGTTCCACTGCAAGTGTTCTAATATTTGAGATTAATGTTCTAAGTAAATGCAACTGTGTTGCTGTGAGATGATGGGAGTATCTTTATAAGATTAGGGAAAACCAACAGCTGGGTTCTTGTTTAGGATATGGGAAGCTTGCTGATGATGCTGACAAGTGACAGAGTTCTAAGTTCATCCTTCCATATTCATGTCTTTTCAGTTGTAGATGGTCCATGGTTAGACAATGCATCACTTATTACTACATTGTGATGTTGCTAGTGATTTATGGCAAGCAATCTTTAGCCTTTTTAGACTAGACAGGGCCATGCCACGATGAGTGATGGACCTTTGCAAGAGTCGGAATGGTCAGATTTTCATTAAAAAAAAAAAAAAAAATCTAAACAAGGAAAAGCCTAAACAAAGAATGTGACTCTCAGTGCAGATTGACTTTTCCAAATATCTTCCAAGGAAAATGAGAACTTTCATGGGAAGTCAATCCATCATAAAGCACTTTCACTTCAAAGACCCATTTCTTGGAGGGAATCCTACACATTTGATATTCTATCCCAAGACTCAAGGGGATCTCAATGATGCTTGGATGTGAAAGTTTCTTGAAAATTTTCTCAACTCTTGAGAAAACTTTTAAAGATGAGTTTCATGGGGTTTTGTGAAAATGATGGTACCCATTAAAGATATGTTTGGATTGAGAAAGTTTTTTATAAGATGTTCTCATTAGGGTTTGAAGAAGTAGTGGGTCGCATTGAAATTATATTTGGGGAGAACTTTTGTGAGAGGTTTTATTTTAGTTTTATAATTTTGGTTTTTGTTTGTTACAAAAATTGAGGTAAGATATTTTAATATTGAAATTGTTTTGGTTTTAAGAAAGTTTTGAGGAACTCTTTATTCCAACTTCCAAGCATGAAAAAAGTGAAATTTTTGCTCCCCCCACACCCATAGAAAATCCCTTTGTAATCTTTCAATGCAGTTAGGTATGCAAGCTGGTAGGATGAACGACGTCATAAAGTAAGTTGGCAAATTTGGCATAGCGAGAGTAGATTAATTACACGTGTACTTGGATAGCATCCTTTTCTCTCTTAACAACAATATGTTACTTACATAAAAGAATTGCATGTTTTTGATTCGTAAAAACATAAAAGAGTAACATTAGCAGTGATTTTGATGATGAAACCATTAAAAAATGATATGAACATACATTAGAAGGTTATTTTTAGAGACTAAACTTTAATTGTGATTAAAAGAATTGAAAAAACTTGAAAGAAACCCTCCTAAATCACCAAAGATGGGTTTACAACTAGAAGTTATATTGAGCAAGGAAAAGAGCGTTATTTTGTAAAAAATTTAAGATTTTGGGGCTGGAAGGAGGCAATGATAATGGAGAATTAAGGATGAGTTGAAATAATGAGGTTTAGGGTCCTTTTTGAACAATTTTAGGTTTTCATGGACAGCATGAAGGCTGACAAAAATGGGGGTTTCAACTCCCTATGAGACTAGGTTTCCATGGCAACAAGGCTCTAGGTCCAGATGGGGTTCTCTTTGACATTCTTTCAAAGTTGCCAGGTGATCATCAAAGTTGACTTGATGAATGTCTTTTGGGAGTTCTATTGGTGAGGGAAGTTCAAAAAAGATCCCAGTGCCACTTTCATTGTCCTCATCCCAAAAAGAGCAATGTCACCATTGGAGGTGTTACAAACTTATCTTCAAAGTTCTTGTGAACAGAATGAGGTAGTATTGGGAAAAGTTATATTTTGTACAGAAAGTGCCTTCATTAGGGATGACAGATCCTCGACCAAGTTCCCATGGCCAATGTGTGCCTTGGAAGTTGATTTTGATCGGGTGTACAGTTGATTTAGAGAAGGCGTTTCACTCACGTCAATTGGGACTTTTTGTTCTACACGTTATGAAGAAGCGGTTTGGAGAAAAATGCTTTGGATGGATAGCGCACAACATCTACTAAGTGTTTTTTTTTTTTTTTTTTTTTTTTTTTTTTTTTTTTTTGTGCTCGTGGTTCAGCCTTTGGCAGCAGCTCACGTGGATCGGGACAAGGGGACCCTTTATCTCTCTCCTATTGTTTGTAGGTATCATTGCCATGTAGTCCCTAAGCATAATGTTGGCAACTAGTTTTTATTTTGGTTTGTCGTCACGATTCCTGGTCAGCGATAGTAGCCTTGATTGGCTGCAAGTCTCACACCTCCTATGCTGGTTATACTTGATTCTTTGTGAGGCTAACCTTGATCATTTTTCCACCACTCCCAATGTCCTTTCTTTTGTTTTGAAGTTTTTCCAGCTTTGAAAATTAATCTAGCTAAATCTGTATTGGTTCTGATTGTGGATGTTGTAGAGAAGGCAATTTGGCCTTCGTTGCTGGGGTGTAGAGTGGTGGCATTACCTAGGAAATGCTTGGGACTACCTTAAGGCCCAGACAATCTTGGATGAATTGTGGTGAAGATTAAGCATCGATTGGATGGGTTGAAGTGATTATCTATCCAATGGTGTCTGCTCACCTTGGTGAAAATCACTCCTTCCAATCTACCCAACTTATTACTTGTCATTGTTCCCCATCACAGCAAGTGTGACAAAATGCGCATAGAGAAGCTTTAAAGGGATTTCTTGTGCGCTGGTATGAGTGTTGGTAAAAGTGTACTTAAGAACAAAGCACAAAGTCCCAAGGCTGGCATGCCCTGCTTAATAAAAGCAAAGCGCATTTACAAAGGCGCAGATTAAGTGCACTTTATGCACTTCTTTTAGTGTGACTAAAGGGCAAAAAGTTTGCTTTCGTAATTTGAACTATCTATTTTAACTATACACATATGCTTAGACCCTTAATTTAAATGAAGTAGATGACTAATTTGAGAAGGGTTACAAATATTTTGATGAAAATGATGATGGTCATATGCTATATGATGAGGAGGATTATATACTTTAGGCTTGCATGGTGTTGCCCATGTTGGCATAGAAGTCAATACCTACCATTGTTGTGCTTTTTAGGTCATTGAGCTTTGGGTATATATTGATTCAACCATGTGCTTATTTTACTTATAGATTTTCTACTTTGGTGAATGGCTCTCCGGTTGGATTTTTTAACAGCTCCCGTGGTTTGAGGCAAGGAGATCTTTTATCTTCTTTCCTATTTGTTTTAGTTATGGACGCCTGGAGTCGTATGATTGAAGCAGCTGTGGAAGGGGGTTTTGTGTCGGGTTTCATGGTGGGTGATGTCTCTCGGGGCAGCATTACTGTTTCACGTTTACTCGTCACAGATAATACTTTAATTTTTCAGTGATACCAACCAGGATCATCTTTGAGCTTTAAAAGCCTTATTGTTATGTTTTGAAGCTGTCTCTGGGCTTAGAATCAATTTAACTAAGTCTGAAATTGTTCCAGTGGGTACAGTCAAAAATATTTTGGGATGTAAGGTAACTTCGTTAGCTATGAAATATCTTACGTTACCTCTGGGGGCCCCTCACAAATCAGTGTCTATTTGGAATGGGGGGATTGAGAAGATTGAGAGGAGATTAGCAGGTTGGAAAAAGTTTATTTGTCAAAAGGGGGTAGAATCACATTGATTAAAAGCACATTGTTTAATTTACCCACATATTTCTTCTCTCTCTTTCCTTTACCTGCAGGGGTAGTTACAAGAATTGAGAGGATTTTTTGGAATTTCTTATGGGACGGTAATGGGGAGGAAAGAAAATATCACTTGGTGAGTTGGAATAAGGTTTGTATCCCAGTGTCGTGTAGAGGATTGGGCATGCGGAATTTAAAGCTTTTCAATAAAGCTCTTCATGGGAAGTGGCTTTGGAGATACAACAACGAGAGTAATGCATTACGGAGGTAGATTGTGGATGTTAAATATGGGATGATGTGAGGGAATTGGTGTACTAATGAAGTAAAAGGGGTGTATGGGGTGGGTTTGTGGAAGTTCATTCAGTTGGGATGGAGGGATTTTGTCAAAAACATTAATTTCAAAGTGGGGAACGAGACAAATATTTATTTCTGGCATGATAATTGGTATGGGGATTCAGCTCTTAAATTTGTATTTCCTAATCTTTTAAGGATTGCTAGAAACAAATGTGCTGCAGTGGCTAACTCTTATCAGTTATCTAATAGTATGTTGCATTGGAATGTGGAATTTACCAGAGAATTACAGGACTGGGAAGTGTGTGGAGCTTCTGATTTCTTTGTAAAATTATATGATACGAAGATCGATCAGAATAGGGAGGATAGGCTGTTGTGGGTGCATGATTATAATTCCAGATTCTCTGTGAGATCTTTCTACAAGGTGTTAAATAGTCATGGTGATAAAGTATACCTCTAGCAATGCTGGAGAGCAAGGTTGCCTAGTAAAGTTGCATTGTTTTGTTGGCTGGTGTCTCTTGAGAAAATATTAACCACGGATAATTTGAGGAAAAGAGGATTATTTGATTGACTGATGTTTTATGTGTAAAAAAGATGACGAATCTGTTAACCATCTTTTCTTTCATTGTGAGGTGGCGACGAAGCTGTGGAACGAGATTTTTGCAAGGGTAGGCATTGCTTGGGCGATGCCTTGCGTGTGGTGGACTTTTTGGCTAGCTGGCAAGGTTCAGTGGGATGTGGAGGCAGTGCAGCAGTGTGGAGGATGATACCCTTGTGTTTGTTTTGGTTCTTATGGTTAGAGAGAAATGGGACGTGTTTTGAAGATTGCGAACGAACTTTGGGGGAACTCAGGGATTTTTTCTTTAGCACTATAAGTTTTTGGGTGAAGAACCTTGTAAGGGATGTGAATATTTGTAATGTTTTGCCTTAGTTCTATTTTGCTATAGCTTGTATTTAGGTGTACTCACTTGTATACATCCTGTGTACTTGGGCTATGCCTATTTACTTGGAATAAATTCTCTTATTATCTATCAAAAGTTTTATGGAATTTGTGTTAATCATTTGATTTTTATGTTTCATAATACTCTTAACAAAATGAATTAATAGATAAATATATTCTGCACCTGGACTTCCCATCAAAATATATTGCATGATACCATCTTGCCTTTTTAAACCTTCTGTTATTGTGTTTTAAGAACATTTAGATGTTATTCATTATTTAATGTGCATTTTACTTGAATCAAGGGTGCGCTTACGCTTAGACAGAGTTTGCACTTTACTTCACCCCGAGATTTTGCCAACACTGGGTGGTATTGGGGATGCAGTCAAGATTCATCTTATTAATTGGTCCGAGATTTGCATTGCATTACCCTCAAGAGGTTGGGAGTTAGAATTGTTGGCTCAAGCGCTCTTCCAAGTAGAGGCATTATGGCATTTTATGTTTGAAGTTAAACTTGTTGGAATTGGTGGCTGCTTTGATGGGATTTGTTGGATTAGATCTGGTTGTACAAAGATTTTTATTGGATTAGATCTGCAACCCTATTTTATAGATAGCCAATTGTGGATGAAAATGGAAGGGTGGGAACCTTCTAATCCAGTTAAATTCTTTGTGGCCTATTCTATTCCCAACTAAACTATTGGGCTTTTCGCTCAGTTCTGAGTTGACCAAACAATTGAAAGTGGAGGCAGTGCTCTGTCCTATAGTTGGCTGGGAAAAGCTCTACATCTGTGTAAGAATGCATGATGGGTCAGGAGTTGTGGGAACCTTCTAATCCAGTTCAATTCTTTGTGGCCTATTCTATTCCCAACTAAACTATTGGGCTTTCCGTTGAGTGATCAATTGATCGGTTCTGAGTCGACCAAACCTATAGTTGGGTGGGAAAAGCTCTACATCTGTGTAAGAATGCATGATGGGTCAGGAGTTTTGATCATGTAGTTTGGGCTAAGGAAAATGCGGCTGAGAGTGAGACAATTTGAACTAAAGGTGGGTTGAGGGAGATGCGTGGTTTATGAGTGGCTTTGTTACCTCATTTATTCTGTATGGTAGATGAATAATGATATGGGTTGGCCTTAATAGCCACTTTTGGATTCAATGTGTCAATATTAGAGCATGAGTTGTGGTCTCTAATCCTTGGGTTAATGTAACCTCGATTTAAATGGAGGTCTTTCTGTACTGATCATGGCAATTGGACTGTACAGTTGGTTTAGGATGGTTTTGATTGGTTAAGAATTATTGTGGGCATTTGTTTTTCCTTTCTTCATTGAGGATTGATCCTTTTAATGTTGACTGGATATCGGCCTTCGTCTAAGGTCCAAATCTTGTGTGTGGGAATATTTTGGCATCTCGTAATATTTTGGCATCTCATGGGGTAGGCACCCTCTGAACACCTCACAATCTACTGAAGTTGAAGAAAGTTTATGCATTCCTTTTTTAACTGAATAAATAGGGTTTCTCATTAGGCTTGGAGAATACGAATCTAAAGGTTAATGGATTGTTTATTTTAATATCCTGCCTAACATGGAGGAATTTGTAACAGCAAACGTCCATAGTGGCCTTAGAGTTCATTTTGATTATCTTCCATAGCCCTTCTCCATGTCTTTTGGCATTTTATGCTGACATGAATTTGAACTGGACCTGCGATTTTTGTGAGGCAATTTCCACAATAAATGGACCATACTTTGAGGACTGAATGGAAACTTTTGATATTCCAGGGGTCCTAGGTCCATGACCCTTTCTGTTTCCTTCGGTGAAGTTGTTAAGAAAGCGGTTGAATCAAGGTCTTCAATGCAGAGTCCACTGCAAAGCTCCGAGTGTGATTGGTCGTGGTTCTCACCATTTATTGTACAAAGTCTTGGGAGAAATTATTTTGCCTAATTGAGCCTGACTTGAGGCTGTGTTGGCAGTTGTTGGTGTGGGCTCTAGTTGGATTTTGTTCTGTTTCCTATTTAGATTTAAGACAAATGTTTGGGATACAAGGTTGGTCGGTCATCCACACAGAGGGTGAGGTATTGTAAGGCATGAGTGCAGAGGGAGAGAAGACAGAGAAAAGAAGGGGTGGAGAGCTAAACGTAATAAGTGCAAAGACAGGTGGAAAGGAGAGGAGAGGAATGATGGAAAAAGGACTGCAAGGATGATGAAGAGCCGTTACTGAGATGGGGAAACCCTCGGGATTATGCGGCTCAGGTAAAAGAGCTAGTTTATTATACCAATGTACTTCTATTCAGATACAGTCAAATTGTGTTTTTTCTTTGTGTCTCGCTACTGCACAAAGTGGTAAATCCCTATCAGCTCTTGCTGGTTTGATACTGAAGCATTATGTTGTGATTGAATGCCATGATTTGTACAATCATAGCATCTTTTCCTGAAAACCTGAATTACTCAAAATGCATTTGCAGACATTTCCATGTAAACGTTTTCTTTAACAAATAAGCTTCTGAAGGAACAACTCAGTTTTTGTTCGCTTCTTTGCAGAAGGTGGTTATTGCAAACTGGAAATGAAAGCCATATATAGATTTAATGAATATTATGTACTTTCGTAACTTATGCCTGGTAAGAGACTCAACTTGATATTGCCAAATTTTATTAAAATCATAAACCATAACATTTGAAGTTTTAAAACTTCAAAATAATCTTGTAACATTAAATTTAGAGCTAATCCTTTCTGTATAGACACTTATAACCTAAGTTTGGAATTTCTGTCAAACCGAGTCTAATGCCTGGCCTGGCTGCTCAATGTCTACATAGCATGAGGATCAATCATCAGCATATAAATGAGCTCACCGACAATTAATCTTGGCATTTGTAGCGACAACTACACACAACATATTCCTGAAGGAATGATGATCAAACTAAACAATCAACATGTTCTAATGCATATACAATTAACATAATTGAACATGTCTCTGCATGACTTATATCACTTTTTATTTCACTATCTCATGGGCATCACACATTAACCTTGTGTGAAAGGTTGTGCTCTGGTCCCACAGCCTGTGACCACAAGGGGAATCGCTTAACTTATTCATCTTCTGTCCCACTGCGTGTAATTTTACACAAGGGGAACTTCTTAACTTGCTCATAACTTGGTGGACCACACCTTTATGTAAACGTCCTTCAGTGTGACCACATTTGGTTCCACTGCCTGTGTTCACAAGGCCGACCTCTTAACATTTCATAACATCTTTTTGGTGGGCTGCACATTCACGTAATCGTCCCTCAAATTTGGCTTGCACATCCAACCATAACATTATGGCCAATTCATTAAAGCTTCTTTCATTGTTCACATGACATGTCTTCCATCTTATCTTAACATGATGCATGTGAAGCATATTGATTCCATGGCATGTCATTGCATTTATATTATGCATTTGCATGGCATGGCATGACATTGAATGTGATATAGCATGTATTTGTATGCATGGCATCCATAAGTAACAACATGACTTAATAGACATGAGCCATAACATCATAGCATAACATCCACAAGGATTGTCATTGTAATCCAGTCAAGGACTCGTACAAAGGGGCTCTTCATAGGGATGGCCATACATGGTACATAAGTAAACAGCTTTTTTGCAAGCATAAAAAGAATGTAAAACACTCGTGTAAAAGTATGATCATGCTACTTACCTCTTAGCTTCAAGTATCAAAGGTGAGTCAATAATCACCTATCAAACTTACATGCATTATCATGCCAAATTTTAGTCAAACTCTTACTAAACTAAAGAGTGAAATCCTATTCAATGAGATGCTTGCTGGAATTTCCAGCAACATATGGCTGTGTTTGGGTTGCAAGGTATCCCTCTTAGAGGTTGTAGTAGTGCTGTCCACTTAGTGGCAGCAGCTAAATATGTAGTCTGGTGTTTTGAGTCCTGTTTGCCACCATTAAACTATGCTACACATTCTGTCAGCCCTTTGACTTGTAGGATTAATTAGTCTCTAGGGTTTCCTAAGGATTTGAGAGTCCTTACTTCTTAATATGGGTTGTGGCAGACTAGGAATAGAGGTTCTGTGTTTCTATGCATCCAATGGATTGGAATCCCTCATAATAGAGAGGGCGACTAAAAGGGCTGATAATGTGGCTGGTCAGCAAGTTTCAGAACAAAGGCTACATTAGGGGCTGTATTTTTGGGTATAGCTGGCTGCATACTTTCCAAGCTTCCTAGGAGGTTTTCTATGACTAAATGCATGCAGAAAGTTTCCCATTCTGGTTCGAGTGCTGCGCGCAGCACACAGCTGTGAAAGTTTCCAAACTCTGGTCAACTTCTGCCATAAAAGGAAGCTCTTTCCCAATTTAATCCTAACCTAAAATCTTGGCAGCATCTTAATGGGGATTCCTGGTTGTGACAGTTGCTATTCAAGTCAACTTCTGCCATAAGGACAAGGGTCTTCGTAGCCACTTGGTTTATACAAAACCCAGCTCCACTAGTCCTACATTTGCTCAATGGGAACAAGAAGATGCTCAAATCTTGTCATTGATGTTGTCTGGCATTGAGCTTAATATTTGTTCTAGTTTGATGCATCTTGACATTGCTCATGAATTGTGGGGGCATCTCAAGCAGATGTATTCAGGTGTTGGGAACATGACCTGCGTTTATGAATTGTGTAAGCAATTCTTTGGGTTGAAACAAAGTACTTTGGGTCTTGAAGAGTATTATTCTTAGGTGATGAGTATATGTGAGGAGCTCAAAATGTATCAACACCTTTGATGTTTCACGTGTGCAACAACTTGAAGAGTTAAATGTTGTTCGATTCCTTGTTGGCTTGAAGTCAAAATATGAGTATGTTCGTTCTGAAATTTTTGCTAGTCCACAGATTCCCTCATTTTCTGATGTGTTCTCTCGGCTTCAACATGCCACGTTGTTTGGACATGGATCTCAGTTATCTTATCATTAGAGTAGTGAGAGATCTACTTTAGTTGCCTCTTATGGGAGTCACAATGTTCCTCTTGACGGGAATTGGGATCAGTTTTGTTATTATCAGACTATTGTTGGGATTTAGTGAGAGATCAGTTGTCTTATGATTAGACTATTGTTGGGATTTACATAGTGGACCATCTAGGTCCGCTAATCATGCCATTTGTCAAGATACTACCTTGATATGATCACCATACCGAGTGATGAGTATGCCTAGCTTTTGGCTCGCACACAAGCACCTTCATCTTCCACAGCTACTTGCCCAATCAGGTACACCATCTGCATGTCTTCTCTCATCCACTCAAGATCTATGGATCATCGATTTGGGAGCTAATGAACATATGACCAATTTGTCTTATTCCTGATCTAATTTAGATACTATGAAATCTCCAAAGAACGTCACTCTCGCTAATGCTTCTCTCGCTAAAGTTACAGGCGTTGGATCTACTAAGATCATTGGCTCTATATTCTTGTCATTTGTTCTATATGCTCCTGGCTTTCCCTTTAGTTTGTTGTCCATAGTAAGATTACTCAAAATCTCTAATGTTCAGTGGGTTTTTACCCTCTTTATGTATCTTTCAGGACTCAAGATGAGGAAGAAGATTGGTATAGGGCATGAAGTTGGTGGCCTGTATTATCTTGATTTGAAGCATTCACCCACTCGAGTTTTCACGTCCTCATCATCATCCACTTTTGAATGGCATTGTCGCCTTGGTCACTCTTCCATTTCCCTTTCGAAATGTCATATTAGGAATCTTGGAAATGTACCTTCCTTTCCTTGTGAAGTGTGTCAACTTCGTGTCGTTGGAACCTTGAGTTGGTAATCAAGCGTGGAGTCATTTTGAATTGAATCACTCTGACGTATGGGGAGTAATCAATATTGAATCAAATAAAATTCAGTGTTTTGTTACATTTGTGGATGATAATTCTCGTATGATATGGTTGTTTCTGATGAAGGCACTATCTAAACTTCTTTTCATATTCCAAATGTTTTGAAAAGAACTTAAAAACCAATTTGGACCTAGTTTTGCGTTCTGACAATGCTAAAGAATATCAACCTAGTTTCTTTGCTACTTAATTAATAAAGGAATTGTTCATCAAATCTCATGTTCTTATATCCCCAATAGTAGTGTGGCTGAATGCAAAAATCATCATTTATTAGATCAACCCGAGCACTTTTACTTCACATGCATGTTCCATAAACGTTTTTTGGGGTGATGGCATCCTTACTACATGTCACCTTATCAACCGCATGCCTTCATCAGTCCTCTATGGTGCCTCTCCTTTCTCTATTTTGTTCATCTCCTTCATTTTCTTTTCATCCAAAAATCTTTGGGTGTGTTTGTTATGTTCATAACCTTGGCCCAGTTTTTGATAAACTTGATCCACGTGCTACAAAATGTATCTTTGTTGGTTATATTTCTAGACACAAAAAGAATATCGCTGCTACAATCCCATTCTTGGACAATACTTCACTAGTGCTGATGCCACATTCTTTAAAGTCCATACCCAATTTCTCGGACACATCTTTGATTGGTGAGTGTGACTTCTACCATTACCTACTCTTACCCTTCATTCCTCACCCTCACCCACTCTTACGCAGCTCCTTCCACTATACTCTTACAAATTTATTCACATTGCTCGTGGCCACTGGCTCCCATGCCTCCACCAACCTTGTCTTTTTCTTCAGATTCTCAGCCTATTGTTCTCAAAAAAGGTACTTGTTATTGCGTTACTCAACACCTAATTAGCCAGTTTTTCTCTTGCCATGCCTTATCTTCTTCATTCTCATATTCTACTTCTTAATTTTCAAAGCTTTTTGTTCCTAAAACAGTCCATGATGCTTTATTTGATTCAGGGTGGAGGACAACTATGAAGAATGAAATGGATGCCCTTCACCATAATGAGACATGGGATCTTGTTCCACTATCACCTGGTAAACAACCTGTTTGCTATAAATAGGTGTATATAGTCAAATTCCATCCTAATGGTGGTTATAGTTGAACTTATGACATTAATTACGAGGATACTTTCTCCCCGGTTGCCAAAATCTCATCTGTTTGAGTGTTGATCTCTTGGCGCTAATCGAGATTGACCCTTATTTCAGTTGGTTGTTAAAAATGCATTTCTACACGGCGACTTGCTTGTGGAAGTTTGTATAGATTATACCTGAGTTTGTTGCTCAGGGAGAGTATTGAGGTGCTGTATGCAAGTTAAAAAGGCACCATATGGTTTGAAGAGATCCCCTCGAGCATGGTTTGGACTGTTTTCTGATGTTGTATTGACATTTGATCTTTATAGATGTCAAACAGACCATTTGGTATTTCACGTACATAGTGATGTACATCAAATTTTGTTGGTTGTATATGTGGATGACATTGTAATTGTTGGGAGTAACTCAGCTGGGATTGGTAGGCTGAAACAATTTTTGCATGATCAGTTTCAAACAAAAGATTTGGCAAGCTTAGATATTTTCTTGGGATTGAAGTTCGCATGTCTAAAAAGGGTATTAGCCTATCTCAGAGAAAATATGTACTTGACCTTTTGGAAGAAATTGGCTTGTTGGGTGCACGACCTATTGACACTCCTATGAATCCGAATCGTAAACTCTTGAAGGATGAAGGGGGGAGTTGTTTGAAGATCTAGGTACATATTGATGACTTGTTAAGAAATTGAATGATCTTACTATCACTAGACTTGACATCTCTTATGTAGTGAGTTTAGTGAGTCAATTTCTTGAAACACCAAGGGTCTTGCATTGGTATGCGGTAATCCATATTTTTTGTTATCTTAAGCGAGCTCTTGGCCTTGGATTGTTGTATGGGCCAAATGGACTTAGAGTTGAAGCTTTTTCAAATACTGATTGGGCAGGGTCTCCTTCAGATATAAGATCTACTACTGGATACTGTACTGTGGTAGGTAACTTGGTTACATGGAAGAGTAAGAAACAAACAGTAGTAGCTTGTTCTAGTGCAAAAACGGAATACCGGGCAATGGCTCACACTACTAGTGAGTTGACATGGTTGTAACACTTCCTTCAAGAGATTGAATTTCCAGCTCCTCTTCCTCTTCAATTATTTTGTGATAATCAAGTTGTAATGCATATTGCCTCTAATCCTATATTCCATGAGAGGACTAAACACATACAGATTGATTGTCACTTCATTTGAGACAAGATATTGAGTGGTGACATTTCTACACCTTTTGTGAAGTATGCCGATCAACTTGCTGATGTTTTTACTGAGTCCTCATGTCATAGTCGGTTAAAGTTTATTTGTTCCAAGCTGGTTTTATATGATATATATGCCCCAACTTGAGGGGTAGTGTTAGAGGGCATTATTGTAGTATGTATAACTCATGAGGGTATAATTATCAATTATATGTTTAGTATATATAGTGGAACAGTAATGAATAAACACAAGTTTTGAACAATTAGCTTTTCCCTCTTGTTTGTGTTCTCTCTATGTTTTACAACAAGTTCCATTCCTTTGCATGTCCCTTCATCAACATTGGAAACTCTAATTATTTCTCTTAATTCTCCAGATGGTTAAGTTCAGTTCAATTTGGAAATTATGTCTTATAGCATCTGCTCATGGATATTTCTTTTTGTGATACAGGTGTGTTGTTCATTTGTCCCAGTGAATAAACCAACACCATTTAACTTGGAATGCTATTCTTGTATGGGAAAAGCTTCTGAACCTTATTGATATTTGTTATTTTGCACTGACACATCTCTTTCCATTTGATTGCCTCGTTTTCTGCCAGTGTTATTCATCCTGTTTATAATTGTTTCCTCTTTCCTTCTCCTGCAGAATCTGCATCTGACTGGAGTTCTTTTTTCCATTTTCTTGGGTGATGGCAGAGTTTGAAATGTACTATTGAGAACCACTATTATGTATGCAGCATAGGGGAAGTTCTTAGAATCATATGAGCCTGATTTCTTCTTGTTTAAGTGGATACATGGCTGATAATTCTTTAATTATATCCACGGGTTCTCATAGTGTAATAGAGCATCCATTAGTCATTGGGCAAGAATTTGCTGATGTGGAAACATGCCGAAGAATGTTGAAAGATATTGCCATAGCACTGCACTTTGATCTCCGAATAGTAAAATCAGATCGCAGCCGGTTTATAGCCAAGTGCAATAAAGAAGGTTGTCCATGGCGTGTCCATGTAGCCAAATGTCCTGGAGTTCCAACCTTTACAATTAGAACCCTACATGGAGAGCACACCTGTGAAGGAGTTCGCAACCATCATCATCAGCAAGCATCAGTTGGTTGGGTTGCTAGGTCCGTAGAAGCACGCATTCGGGATAATCCCCAATACAAGCCAAAAGAAATTCTGCAAGATATCCATGATCAGCATGGAGTTGCTGTTTCTTACATGCAAGCTTGGCGTGGGAAGGAGCGGAGCATGGCGGCTCTTCATGGAACATTTGAAGAAGGGTATCGCCTTCTTCCAGCATACTGTGAGCAAATAAGGAAAACTAATTTGGGAAGCATTGCAACTGTTGTTGCTGCTGGACAAGAGAATTGCTTCCGTTGCCTCTTTATTTCTTATCGTGCATCAATCTATGGGTTTATAAATGCTTGTAGGCCGCTACTAGAACTTGACAGAGCACATCTAAAAGGGAAATACTTGGGTACATTGCTTTGTGCAGCAGCTGTTGATGCGGATGATGCATTGTTTCCGTTGGCTATTGCCATTGTTGATGTGGAAAGTGATGAAAACTGGATGTGGTTTATGTCAGAATTACGAAAGCTTCTTGGAGTAAATACTGACAACATGCCTAGACTGACGATACTATCAGAAAGACAAAGCGGTATTGTTGAGGCAGTGGAAACTCATTTTCCAAGTGCTTTTCATGGTTTTTGTCTACGTTATGTTAGTGAAAATTTTCGTGACACATTTAAAAATACAAAATTGGTGAATATCTTCTGGAATGCTGTTTATGCCCTCACTGCAGTTGAATTTGAAAGCAAGATTGCTGAGATGGTAGAAATTTCACAAGATGTTATTCCATGGTTTCAGCTCTTCCCTCCTCAACTTTGGGCTGTAGCATATTTTGAGGGCGTGAGATATGGCCATTTTACACTGGGGGTCACAGAATTATTGTATAATTGGGCCCTTGAATGTCATGAGCTTCCTATTGTGCAAATGATGGAGCATATTCGCCATCAGTTGACATCTTGGTTTAATGATCGTCGAGATATGGGCATGAGGTGGACCTCTATTCTTGTGCCATCTGCTGAGAAGCGGATTTTGGAGGCCATTGCAGATGCTCGTTGCTATCAAGTACTTCGTGCAAATGAAGTTGAGTTTGAGATTGTGTCTACTGAGCGTACAAATATTGTGGATATAAGAAGTCGTATTTGCTCATGTCGTCGTTGGCAGCTATATGGTTTACCTTGTGCACATGCAGCTGCTGCCCTTATTTCTTGTGGGCAAAATGCCCATCTATTTGCCGAGCCTTGCTTCACGGTAGCAAGTTACCGGGAGACCTATTCACAGATGATAAATCCTATTTCAGATAAAAGCCAATGGAGAGAACTGGGCGAGGGTGCAGAGGGTGGAGGTGCCAAGGTTGATATAACAATACACCCACCAAAGACTCGCCGCCCACCGGGAAGGCCCAAAAAGAAAGTTCTTCGCGTAGAGAACTTTAAGCGCCCAAAGAGAGTTGTTCAATGTGGTCGCTGCCATATGTTAGGGCATTCACAAAAGAAATGCACTATGCCTATTTGACCTTAGTTAGCTTGTTTAAAATATTTTGTTTTGTTCTTTTGTTCTAAATATTCCGAAATGCTATAGAAAGCAACAGTGTGCTTGTAATTTAAATGTAATTTTTCCTATTTAGTTGCTAGAATAAGGTTTCAGTACTTTTTGGCATAGTTCGGTCTGTATGTCTTGTGCATGTGAGGGCAGCATGTTTGTGTTTTTAATATTAAATAGCATAACCCAGTCATTACGATCTTTTTCCTTTTAGATCAGTCTCTTTGTTTGTTTTCAATGGAGGGGACTACTTCGTTTGTTTTTGCAGATGAAATGAATTGAGATTAAAGTTAAAAAGTTGAATAAAATATTGTTAGAATATATTTTTTTAGTATTATTTTTGTTTTGAGATTTGAAAAAGTTGAATTGTTTATTTTATTTTATGGAAATTTAGAAAAATTGTAATGATTAGATAAGATTAGATGAGATGAACTGTGAAAACAAACGAGGCTGTACAGTTTAACTTTTCGTAGATAATGCAGGAAATAATTATCTTACAAAATCACTTGATCGTGTGTGAGGAGGGGACTGCAGGTCATTAATTAATGTTTGTTAATATGTTTTTCGAAATCTGAATTTCAGTTTCTAGGGGAAAGCTCATCGGGGATGGCCCTTGTGGGAACGAATTGTTCAAGAACATGAGACATGCCGGATTACGTTTTACATCGTATCTTGTGTAATTTGTTTCTTGTGTTTGCTATGCTAGTGAATCCTTTAACCAAAATGTTTTTCAAGTTATCTTTACTGGTTCTAGCACGAGCGCACATCTGGAAATGTGGCCAGCTTGCCCAAGTGAAGTACTGACACTTACAATGGTCGTTATTGTTCCTCACTAGGTTGCTTTCTGCTGATGGAAAACAATTTCTTTGCCATGACATAGTAAGGAGCAAAATATAAGGTTGTTTCACAGTTACGTATCAAACTTATGCAAGCTGAGAAATCACAAGGATTTATAAATGGGAAATGTTATTTATCATCCACACAATCATACATCAACATGTGTTTAAATAGAATGACAGAAATGACAAATCACATGTTGGTGTGTGGTGTAGATGATGATTTTTAGATTTTTATTTATTTTTTTATAAATTGAGAACTGCTACGGACACAGAAATTACACAAAGTAAACTCACAAATTGACGTTTTCTTATTATAAAGTAGATCTAACAAATTTCATAAAATCACGTCAGTTTGTGAATTTACTTTTGTGTAATCTCTTTGTGGTTAAAGTATTTTTCTTATAAATTTGTCAATTTAAATTGTACTAGTGGTTGACTCACCCAATGCAGGGGAATAATTGAAGTAGAATAAGTGAGGAACCCAAAAGTGTAAATAATGACAAGTCAATATAGGATTCCAAAACACGTGCATTTGATTAGAAAGGAAAGCCGTAATTGAACATCTCTCAGTGGGCGATAGCATAGGCGATTAGAAAGGCAAATCGTTACCTTGAGAGTCAGCTTCTTGATTCTCTCAAGTTTTATCTCCTTCCATAGTTTTGTACATTACTATGTGATGGACGATTCTTTTACTGAATGTTGGTAGAAATTCTCACTCTCTGATATTGAAAGTGAAGAGGTGGTTATTTAGGAATTGTCTGAAGATTTTACTGCACTTCATCATGAGCATTGTCTTCTCTTCAAGCTTTATACCATTAAGTTTTTTAACAAGGAAGCATTTAAGACTATGATGTGAACTCTGGAATCCGATAAAAGGGCTTAAATATTTTGAATAGGGGGACAACATCTTCTTAGCACAATTCTTTTGCAAAATTGATAGAGATCGGGTGTTTAGAAATGGTTCTTGGTCTTTTGATAAATGTCTTGTTCTGATGTAGGAATATAATGGTAATTTCCAATCCTTTACTATTGTGATGAATCCAGCTTCTTTTTGGATACGTCTCTACGATCTCCCTTGGAAGCATATGAATGGTTGGGTGGTTCGTATGATTGGAGACTCTATTGGTGAAGTTGAAGATATTGATGTCCAAGAGGAATCGTCTGGCTGGGGTGAGTATTCAAGGGTGCGAGTTCAATTAAATATCAGTAATCCTTTGCCTCCTTTCAAACATATTTCTTTGGGTGATATAGACTCACTGTTGGTTCGTTTGAAATATGATAAACTCTCAAATTATTGTTAATACTATGGCCGTTTGGGCATACAAATAGGGCATGTGAATTGTTGTTAACAAAGAGGGCTGTATTTGAGAATGATAGGTTCCCGTATGGTGCATGGTTGAGGATTGACAGTGGTTATGGTGGTAATAGGGCCATTGTGATTGGTAAAATGCTCCTAGGCAGTATGTATTTGATGCACCTCTTGGTAGAAACTCTCACTTGCTCGGTGCTACGCCGTCACTGGAAATCTCTTTGTCAACGTTGAGAGAATGGTAACTATGACACCACCAAACCCCGCTTGGGATTTGACGGAGCTTGAAGAGTTGGGACATGCAACACTAGGTCACATACCTTCATTCATGATAGTTAAGTATGCAATATACCTAGCATGCATCTATCTAATAGTATGCAGTATTCACAGTAGATAATTTTTTTTAGCAATAAACAATGCATCAAAATTACTATATCTCAAAACATAAGTACCTTTTCATAATATTCATACATCCAAAAGTCATAACATCAGTCTGAGTCAAATTAGGTACTAGAGATAGCACTCACACAGCTCAACGCTATTAGCTCCTCGTCATCTTTCCATGGTCTATCCGACCTCTTCCAGTTCGTTGTATGTGGATTCTCCAAGTCTTGACACCTCATCTACCATCCTTGGGACTACCAAGTGAGATTTTTATAAATTTCAGAAAGTAAGCTACTAAGCCAACAATATACAAATGTATGCATGACATGAACTTGAACATGCTTGACGTGACTTGTAAATTACATGAATATACATGAACGTAACATGACTTCACTTGAATGTGGCATGACTTGACAGGAACATGACTTTGTTACATATACATCGTTGATTAACCTAAAATTGTGGATGCTCCATGACTCCCTAATGGTGGTGTGCTTCTACTGGTACTGCATCACATCACCGACATCTGCACCAGTTGTGAGTATGTCATGATAACTGAACCGATAATACTGTTAAACGTGCAGTTGTCACCATTCATTGAGCTGAATTATTGCATATTTTATACATCTAGAACCAATATATTTCAATTATTTCATGACATTATTATTGGTTTTAAATAGAAAAATTGTTAAGAGGCATAAATCCAAGTTGTGATTTAAATTGGTTGATAGCATGGTTTATGCTTAATTTTATAACTTGTGATTTAATTAGGTAATATTTCTTCACATACACAATACATCTTTGATATTTTATTCTTTCTTTTAATTTTTTCTAGTTTCTACTTTTTCATATAGGCTAAGACATGCACTGATGCTTATAGAGAAAAAAAGAAAAGAAAAGAAAAAGACAAAAAATAGGCTCAACACCTCTCCTTTCCAAAACACATAGCATAAGACATTAAGAAGAAAAAAATAAAACACACGCAAGTTGGGAGGAAAACGACGCACACAAGATTTTTCTTCAGAAGCATCGTCGGGGGGAGGGGGGGAGACATAAGCAGCGCCGCCATCTTTGAAGAGCTCCTCGAGGGGTCCAAACCGCTGTTGCCTGCCGTCTCCAAACCATCTTGCTTGGTCTTTCCATTCCCTAACTTTCTATTTAGTTTTAGTTAGAATTTTCTGGTGTATTCTTGAGATTTTTGGCTTAGAACCATTCAGTTTTGGGTATTCTATTTATTGCTTGTTAACTTTGATGTTAGTTGTTTTCCTTGCTCCTTTAAGCTTCTGTTTAACAGGTATTACAATTGTTATGGATTGATTTTGAGAATTTTGTGATTTGAATATAAGGATGAATCCTAGAATCTTGATTTTATGGCTTTTCAATTTCCAGCTTGTATTTTATCAATTATTTTCTAATCTATCTTAGTTCTTAGCTTAGTTTTGTTAATCTCTTAAATCCATTAGACATTAGATTGATTAAGGGTTAATTAGGACTTAATTAATTTCAGTTTTGTTAATTACTTTTCTATTAATTAAGATTGTTTAGGTTAGTTGGTTTCTTGATTGTTAATTTCAATTTGTTAGATTTAGTTGTTAAATTTTGAGTCTTGAAATTGATTTGACAATTTTCATTGACTAGTAGGTGGGTAATTTAGATTTAATTTTCTATTTTGCCTCATTAGTTGGTTAATGTTAGATTAGTTAGCTTGTTCTATAATTTGGTGTTTAATTAGTTTCGGATTTAATGTTTAATGTGCTATTAATTAAATTAGTTTAGCAAGTTGCTTCTAGGTTAATTAATTTCAACGAGTTTGGTTTAGCTATTAGTTTACTGTTTTACATCTTAGGAGAGGTTTGGATTCAAAACCCACCTCAACTCAACTCAACTCATCTCATCATTACAACTTTCTCAAATTCCCACACAAAATATAATAAACAATTCAACTTTTTCAAATCCCAAAATAATTTTCCCAAATTTCCACACCAAATATAATAAATAATTCAACTTTCATTCTACTATTCACAAACCATTTCAACTCATTTCATCTCATCTCTGAATCCAAACATCTCCTTAGTCTTTTACTTTTCCTTGCAACACTAAAAAATTCAAAAATATGAACCTGGTCCACGACCAATACCCTTTTCATTTCCGTTGCACTATTTCATTCATTGCACATATCACTGCTTTTATTTTCTCTTTGTAAATATTCTCAAAATTTTACATGAGTTTGATTTTAAGCAACTTTTCCTGAGGAGATTTGACCAACCGCTCATTTTTCTCTAGATTGGTCACGAGTCTCGTATTTGCGTTTTAATCTTGAATTAGTATTTTAAATTTAGAAAATGATTTTTAAATAGAGTCCAGTGTTTCAAAGTTTTCAAAATATTTTAAATGTCTAAAATTATTTAAAAAAAGGTATTTTTAGCTTTATTGGACTAAGCCTAATTTTAAATTAAGTTTTTTTTATATTGTGAAGCATCAAAAATAATATAGTTTTAGCAAATTATTTTATTTTAATGATTTTAGACCTTTAAGAGTATTATTTAATATTCATTGTTTCATTTTATGTTAAAAACTCTATTTATTTAATGTTTGAAAATACGTAACGGCCATAACTGAATGAACGAATAATGGTACTAATGGATTGAGCATATTGCAATGCCAGGTAAGTAATCCTGATAGTGCACCCAGTGCTACCCCCTAACTGAAAGGGATTCTCAACTTGTGGCCACGGGTGGAATCTGGGTCTAAAAGACCGCTAACCCGAACACATGGAGCGTAACAGTGTGTATCTGCCAGAGGAAAAGTGAAAAGAGTTAAGTTGAATGTTGTGTGATCATATAGCTCTTTATGAAGGATGTACAAAGTGTGGGGAATGTTTTATAAGAAAGAAAAACCTTTCTAAAGAAAAATCTCACCTTGTAATGTTTTCAAATGAAATGAATGTTTTATGTAAGTATGCAGTGGAATGATGAATGGATGAATGAAAACTTATATTAGTATGTTTTTACAGTATGAAGTAATACTTACTAAGTATTCAACTCACTTTAGCTTTTATGTATATCCCTCCTCTTGGGAACAAATTGAGGAAGAAGTGTCAGGACAGATATGGCCCAAGGGAAGTGTGACAGAAGCCTATGCAAGTTATATGTAACGTATGAAAGAATATTTTGTAAAAGAACTTTTAATTTAACTTGATGATTTCCATTGTCGTTCTCTTTTAATTTATAGAACATGTTCTAATTTTAAAATATAGAATCTTTTATATCCTTGGAAGGAAAAGGAAAAAGTTTTAAAAGGGTCAATAATTCCTGTATCATTTTCTAAAATCATTTTCAAAAGTTCAACTACAAGGACAGGCATTACAGGGTGGTATCAGGGCAACTTTTGCAATGAAAAGAGAAACAAAAGTGAGGTAAAAACCTAGGCTGAAGTCTTCCTAAGGCATGTCTCGTCCAGCAGTAAGTACATAAAAGTGTTTATGTTTTGATGTTACGATATTTTACAGTATGACATAGACAATGTATGCATGTCAGAATGACACCTAGCAGAAGTTATGTTAAGTGCATGAAATGAAAGAAGTGATAGGGAATGGAGGTAGTTAGAAGAGAAGGAATGAATGATGGAATGCTAGGAATACATAGAAGTAGTTACATGTTTATACGAGGAATAGATTAGAAACGATAGATAGACTGTGATAGTTACGAAGTGCATGGATAACCATGAGTTAAGTTAGAAACGAGATGGAGGATGAGATGGTAACTTCGAGTTTTTCAAGTAAGGATTGTGATATGGAAAGTACAAGTTCTACATGAAGGGTTGGATTAATTACTTGGAAATGACTTGAGTGTGTCAATCCTTTATTGACAAGATTCAAGGATGAAGGTGCTATGCAAGGAGTGATTGAAGCAGTGAACGTGTACGAAGGCATGAAACAATGCAAGTATGAGCATGAACGGATTCGTATCAAGTATAAGCAAATTATGAGGATGGAATTTTTAGAAGGAGGGGAGATTGTGGCCAACCGGTCATTTTTCTCTAAATTGGTCACGAGTCTCGCCTTTGTGTTTTAAATCTTGAATTGGTGTTTAAATTTAGTAGATGATTTTTAAATGGAGCCTAGTGTTTTAAAGCCTTCAAAATATTTTAAATGTCCAAAATTATTTTAAATGAGGTATTTTTAGTGTTATTAGACCAAGCCTAATCTTAAAATAAGCCTTTTTATATTGTGAAGCCCCTGAAATAATATAGTGTTAGCAAATCATTTTATTTAAATGATTTTAGTCCTTTAAGAGTATTATTTAATATTCATTGTTTCATTTTATGCAAAACATTCTATTTATTTAGATGCTTTTATTTCTCTTAGAAATATTTATAAAACTCATCAATTATATTTTATGATGAAGATTATTAATTTTAATAAAATAAAGTCTGAGTTTTATTTATCCCCATTATATTTCTATTTCTTTTCCTATTACTTAGTTATTTTTAAGTGTTTAATCTCCATCGTTAGATCAATTTAGGGACCCCCAGATGAAGGGTTGAGATTAAATCCCAAAAATCCTAAATTTCCCCCCTCACTTTCCCTCGTCCCTCTCTCTCCTCCCCTCCAGTCGTTTTGCCCTCTCTCCCTGATTCCCCTTCTCGCTGACGCCACCCCTATGCAACCAACTAGCTACTGCATCCCACACTGTGCCGCCACCAACTCACCTCACCGGCGAGCTCCCTCCACCTTCGATCCCCTCCCCCACCACAGATCTCTCTCTCCCCAAAGCACCCCCCAGAGTTTCATCACCCTATCGGGTTCCTTAGTGCCACTGCCCAGGGACGCCACAACTGCACCTCGCCGAGGCTACCATCCCCTCTACCAGCCTCCCTACCCAGTAGCCCCCTCGTCTCTCTCTCTCTCTCTCTCTCTCTCTCTCTCTCTCTGTAATACCCCACCTCTTTACCCCATTAGGTTAACTCTTTGTGTTCACATAAAAATATATCTGCAAATGCACAAAATCGTAATAAGTAATAAAGTGTTTTCAAGAAAACGAATATCGAACCCATTGGGAATAGTTATGTTATTGAGTATTGAAATCGACTAAATTAATTATTATTTGGAAAACCGAAATTTGAAGAATGAATTATCTAAATTAAACTGAAGAAAATAGCATTAAAATTAAGATTTTAAAAATAATAATAATGGATCTAGAGCGTTTGATTTCAACTAGAAAAATCCCACACAATTTACTCTTCCTTGTTATAGAATTCCAATTATCCAAGTTGATTATAAAAATCCCTTAACAATTTAATATTTTATCTCGAACAATACCAAAAATATTTCCATCTAATAACTTCATATCTCTATGTGAATTTAATTAATTGGAGACTCATTAAATTTTTTAGATTTTTCTTGAAAATACCTTAATCACGGTAAAGCATTTCTACTTTCGCTCAACTAATAGAGCTTAATCCTATAGCTTTAGTCACAAATCATGTCTCAGTCTCATTGCAATCCAAAAGATCAAACAATAGTTAGCTAGAAAATTGTAAGAATTAAGAACAAGGAATAAACACTCAATCATGAAAATATTGAAAATAAAATAACTTGGGATATAAAATGTGTGTTCAATGCTAGGCTACATCAACACTCTAGAGAATGGAATTAGTTTATAATGGAATTGAAAATAAAAAGAATAAACTGGTGTTCTTCGTTGAAGTCGATTGATGAAGCATGTTGTTCTCGCCTCTGCCATCTAGTTCCGCTTGCTCGAAAGAACACTTGAAAAATAAATTTCGGAACTCTAAAACTTAGACTATCAAACTCAGATTCAAACCCTCCCTATTCATCCCAGAAGACGGGATTAAATAGCTGTCAAAACTCAAATCCGGAAACAAAATAAATGCGGCTACAATTTAGCCTAAAAAACTGGAAAATAGTTTCTAAAAATAGATGTTAACATAAAATGAAATTATCCCAAAAATATTGAAATTATCTAAAATGGAAGATTCAATGATATGCGGCTAGAATTGCAGAGCTCGGGAGGATTTGGTGGTTAGCAGATTGATTGCAGAACTTGGAAGGGTCCCACCAAGTAGATACTGTGTGCGCTGAATATAACTGGTGTGGAGGTCACAAATGAACGGGTGTGGAAGTCACAAATGAACATGCGTGGAGGTCACAAATGAACGGGCATGGAGGTCACAAAGACCACACGGCTATCTCCTCGGTCTATCGAGTGAGAGACTCCCGGTTGGGATGAAAGACTCCTCTTGTCTTAGAGGAATACTAACTTTCGCTAGGCAAGCTTAGTTCAACTTCTTTCCTTGAGCTTTGATTCAAATCTTCTTTCTTTGATCATCCATTTCTAGCATTCATTAGCCATACTTGCATTTTTATTGAGCCTTAGTACATGTCATTTTGTGTGGTGACATGTCAAACCCTAAAACCGTTTCGTTTGGCAACCATGTGTACTTTGTGTGCAATGGACCAAAATACCCTTAGCTCAATATTTTTTCTTCAAGGATAATTCTGTTTTCAATCCCATGATTTATCTGTGAAATTTTCCTTGATGTTGATTTTGGAAAAAAACCCTAGTTTAAACCTTAAATATTCTTAATAATGATTTTATCCTTGGTCAGCCAACCCCTTTTATTTTATTTTTTCCTATTTTCTTCCTTTATTTGTTTTAATTTTGGTCACCTCTCCATCGCCCAATCACCACCATTGAACCACCTTAGATGAGACTTGAGTATGCCTTACATAGCCAGTAGAAACCAAGGGAATAAAACAAGAGAATAAGACAAAATTGCTAACCCTTGTGGAAACCCTAACTGCTGGTCATTAAGGGCTTAAACCCTAGCATTAATTATACCACATTTTCTCTCTCCACCACCCACACGACAACTCTCTCTCTCTCTTCCCCTTTGGTTAATTTTCTTACAACCTAGACACCACCATGCTAACCTACATGGAAGAGCTAAGCTTGAGAGGAATGATGAGCCACCACCCAAACCGCCCAATGAGGTAAACCACTCTTCACCTCACTTCACTTCATTTCCTCTCCTCTCTCTTAGGTGTTCTTGAGTATTCTTGAGTGTTTTTGAGAGTTCTTAGAGTTTGAGTGGGAAAGCTTCATGGGCTCCAATCTTTGTGAGTATTCCCTCTCTTGATCCTAGTTTCCTTGTTATTTTTATGTTTAAGGTGTTAGTAGTCATTTTAGCTTGAGGATCCTTGTTAGTCGAGTTGCATATTTAGGATAGGGTTGAGATTAAATGCATTTTTGAGGAAATTAGCTATGGCTGATTAATTAGGGTAGAGTTTGATCATAGGATTATTTATGGAGGTTTAGATTAAGATGAGAAACATGCCATAACTAGTTTTAAGTTCGTTCTTGTTTTGATCATCAAAACATGTATGGTTTGACTTTTAATCATGCTTCATTTGAGGAAATTAACTTATTTTACTTAGGCTTGAAATGTGAGCATTTAGAAAGCCTTCTGATTTGGATAAGAAGAATACATGATAACTAGCATGTCATCGGTGATAGGATCATAACATGCATCATTGAGATTTAGTTAGCATTTGAGGATTTCATTAGGCATGACTAAGTGTTGGGATGAACTTGCTCAAACTTAGGATTTATGTATGTCCTTGAGTATTCTAGTGAGCATGTTTCTTGGAGGTTTTGCCTTGCATGCATCATTAATGAGTTCATTTAAGCATCAACTAGAGTGCATGACATGCATTTCATGAGATTGGTTATGGATTATTAGATAGCATGCATCATTTAGATGTCTAAGGGTATTTTTGTAATTTCTCTTTTCATGTCACTGTTTATTTTCCTTAAGTTAGTTAGATTCGAACTTAGCATAATTTATTTCACAGCCAGTACTTCGCTTACAGCTCTAGTAGTCTGTAAGTTGGCTTCTAACTTATACTTTGATCGATTATTTATGATTTATTGATAAATGTCATTTTTTATAACTGTCATTCTTATAACTATCATTATAGCTTGAACTATCATATCATTCTGCATTTAAGCATCATTTATGTGCCATTCATATGCATTTCATGAAAATAATTCTTTTTCAAAAGCTTTTGCATGAAAATTATTTTATCACGACTCTAAAGGCTAAGATGGGGAAGTATCCTAGTGGAACTCCTTTGTCCACTCTGGAGTATTAAATATGGAGTGGTAACTCCTGGGTTGATGAAGAACAATCAACGACCTTTGAATGAGTTCTTTTTAAAGAATGCCGAAGCAAAGTCATATGTTACAACACCTAATGCCGGTGGGTGTACATTTTATGATTTTTACGATGTTATGTTATATTACCGATGCATTGAGAATGAGTCTATAGACAATGTAGTTTCAACGTGAGTTGTACTACGGTCTCCGACATGTACTCATAGTGTATATGGGGAATTGTGACGGTAACATATGTTACATTAATTCCATGATTTTTATAATGAAAGACTAAGTTTTTACAACGTAAGTGAAATTATGTTCTCTGTAAGAACATGTGCATCAAAAATCTATTTTCTTGAGAAATTTAAATGGGAGACAAATACAATTTTTCTGCATTTGCATGCATTTCATGTTTATCATTCTTCATGCATAGTCTATCTTTATGCATGTTATTGTCTAACTTACTGAGATCTCAAGTAAATCTCACCTTTTGTGAACTATCATTTAACTCGAAATGATAGAAGTTGTAGATGCAGATGGACCCAATGGACCAGTGGATCAACAGAATTGAGGAGGAATCAGACATCGATAGGAGACTTGATCTTATTTTGATATTTCTAGTGCTATAGGACGCATGAAGCAACTGGTTTAGATCCTTTTGGAGAACTTGATATTTTATATTAAGATTAAGCTACCTGATATTTTGAAACTTATGGTTCAATCAATATTATTGGGATGATATAGTTATTCTGGAATAAGTTCATTTTGGCCCTTAGTTTCTACTACGATTATTGCATATTGCTAGCTGCATTTCTAGGATGCATTGCATATTAGTTATCAAGTATGGGGGTACGTAACCTTGTGTTGAATGTCCCGACACTCTAAGTCTCTATTACATCCCAAGCGGAGGTTGGGGGCGTCACACTCTTTCTCTATTTCCTCACCCACGCCTCAGCCCCTTTCTCTTCCTAAGTGTCGTCGTGCCCTTCCCGAGCCGCCGTGAGCATACCAATGAGCTCCACTGCAACCCAATCCCTTTCCCCCCTCAAATCCATGACTCCCTCCCTCTCCTTTATTTCTCACTACCACGACCTTCCCTACTGCCATGCGCCACCTCCAGCCATAGCCATAGCCACCCATGGCACCCCCATCACCAGCCCCTACTCCCTAGCCCGCCACTGTTCCTCCTCCTCTCCCCATCATAGGACCTTTCTCTCAGCCCTTCCACGACCACCATTGCTCAGCCACTTGGTGGCCCTTGCCACCACATGCATAGCTCTGTAGCACCACCCTAAACCCTCCCATGGCAGTCCAATAGCCACGGTAACACCCCTTGTGGCACCCCCAGCCCTTGCTTGGGATTTGACGGAAACTGAAGCGCCGGGATAGGCAACACAAAGTTACATACCCCTCTCTCGTACATGACAGATAAGATGTAATGCACTTAATGATAACTAGCAGTATGCAATATATTGCAATGGAAAGTCAACTTAGGTCAAATAATAGAACAATAATCAGGGTACCGAGGAACATAAAATCCCAATATCTCATATTTCATAAGAGTCATCAAAAGTAGTTAAGTGTTTCCCAAAAGGAACTCCCAAAACTCGGGACCAATACATCCAATTATCAAAAGAGTCATTTCCCAAAAGTGGCGTGGGTCAGAACTAAGGTTCCATCCTCAAGCAAACTTAGGAACACTCTCTTAAGGGCAGGTTTGGGGGGTGGGATGAGACACAAAATTCTCATCTCATCTCATATCATCATTACACATTTTTCAAATTTCTATACAAAATATAATAAACAATTCAACTTTTTCAAATCTCAATTCACATTTTTCAAATCCCAAAACAATAATAATTCTAAAACACAATATTTTTTAAACTCAAACAAAACATAAAATTCTCATCTCACCTCCCAAACCTCCTCTTAGTCATTAGAGGGTCTACATCCAAATAATCCCAACTCAGTAGCAACTTCCTTAGCTTCTATAATGGAGTTTTAGGCTTGCTTCAGATACTTCAACACAAATTTCATATTGTCCTTAAATCTCAACATCCTTCTAGGATCCAAGGATGAAATCCCAACATTTGACTCATTCAAATTTGCCAAAATTTTCTTGAGTCACTAACCTTAAGCATTTCTAGGGTGGACTAATGATGAGCCACCACCGTAAACTCGCCCTCCACTATCTCACAAATCCCGTCCATATGTAAGGGTCTTGCGTACCTAGCACAGCTTATACCATTTTGAGTAGGGGAATGATAGTGGAAAAATTACAACAGTGAGATTTTGAGAAATCTCTGTAAGTAAACAAATAACATGTAAAAGATATCGTAAGCAAACTTAACAATGAATGCATGAACATGATACTTTACTTATGGATTTGACTTTTCAAAAAGACATCGTGTAAATCATGACTTTCATAAAACATTATTTCTTCATTTCATACTTGTTCATTTAACATACTTGTGAGCTCAGTTCTTGATCATATAATGTAGCTTTGAGCTCGAGGCATTTATTGACTTTTAACATATAAATGGATACTTCACGGCTCCCTTATGCACCGTGTGTTCCCCACTAGTTACCGCATCGACCATTGGCCACTTTGACCAAGGTGACTACATCTTACTTTTAATCTTTCATATTACGGTAGTTCGCTTCGGCTTAACCGTAGTGCACCCACTAGCTTTAGGTGCGATCCTACTCTGATATCCTTTTCTTTTAGGAACCATTCGAGATCCGTCAACCATACTTCATCGACCCAGGGGTTATCACTCCATTTTAAACACTCCTGAGTGGACATATGAGTTCCACTAGGACATTTCCCTGTCCTAGCCCTTGGGGTCGTGATAATAGCTTTAAAAAGACTATTTTTCTTTCCAAAAGGTTTTCACAATCCCAATGCATGTGACATGACAATGACACTTAGAACTTTCATGAGACACATGCAATGCCAAATACTTCATCATAATCATATGACATTCAAACATGCAATTTCAATACATTTTGTGTTACGGCTTGAAAATATTAGAACATGGAAACATGTTCCTTTATAAAAATTCTATGGCATTGAATATCAATCAAGAATCACAGATTCAATATTTACCATGTAGTGGCTGAAACATGTAAACCCTAGTACATCTAAGAATCGGTCTTAGCTCATTAAACTTTAATCACCTAATGATCATAGCTCATCCATAGTAATAGCCGAGACCTTTAAGTTTGAGAACATGCATTCCAATCAATTTTCACGAATTTAGAATATTCTAATGTGTTAAGTAAAACCTTTAACAATGAACACTCATGGGTGACTGAAACACTCTAGTGATCATAGACAAACATTTTCTTGAACTTAGTTCCATATGAGATTCGGTAAAGTAACAAACATTCATATACATAACGAACATTGTGCAATCCGCACCCTAAGATGTAGGGGAGTACATAAACTGGCAGGATTGACGGCTGCCAGATTCAGGAACCAGCTGAAATTAGTGGAGAACTGGTCAGCCGGCGGGAGAAAATTATCAAAACTGATGTCGGTCGGTTTGGTCCTGGTTCAGGACCGGTCAAAACCGAAGATCCAATCGACATATGCTAGATATATATATATATATATATATTTATATATTTCTTATACAAAACGACACTATTTCACATGAAACGACGTCGTTTTGTTCTTAGCCCTTTGAAAAAAATTTAAACAAAATGACGCCGTTTGGTCTAAACAAAACGGTGTAGTTTTTGGGTAGGGTTAGGAATCATTTGAAATCCCCCCTTCTTCCTTCCCCGTGCTCACTCTCCTCACTCCTCACTGTTGTCAGTCATCTCCCAGACTCCCGCTCCCTCTCATGACCTCAGTGGCTCAGTCCTCTTCCTCTCCTTCTCAATGCACTGTTCTCACTGTCAGACTCTCTCCTCTCTCATCGTCGACGACCCCCATGACCCACGACCTCTCTCCTCTCTGAGACTCCCAGTTGGCCAGTTCTCTCCTCTCCTCTCTCCCTTGCATCTGATGCCATGCAACGCCAGTTCCCGTCATCCCGAATCCCCATTGTGAGTTTTCTAATTCTCTTTGTATTTAATGTTTTTGCTGGGTCCTATTTTTGTTTGTTGTTAATTTCTTTGTTCATATGCATTTTTTATGAGACTGAGGAGCATTTCTTTGTCAATTTCTTATGGATTTCTTTGTCCTTAGTATCTTACAGTAAATGAGATTGAGGCACTGGATAATGGATATTCGAGTCTCTATTTTTACCCTTGCTTATAGTAAATTGCACTGATATAGTCTTAGTCTCTATTTTTGTATAAATTAGAAATGCAGTAAATTACATGAAGCATTGTGTGTGATAATTTGTGTGAAATAGTTTGATAAATTTTGTGTGATAAATTACATGAAGCATCGAGGAAATATGAGTGAACTAATTTATAGTCTCTGTTTTTGCATAAATTAGAAATGTAGTAAATTACATGAAGCATTGTGTGAGATAATTTGTGTGAAATAGTTTGATAAATTAGGTGTGATAAATTACATGAAGCATTGAGGAAAGATGAGTGAACTAAACCTAGATTAGAGTCTTAGACTTGTGATGTTTCCCATGTTGCAAATTAGCTGCTTTGTAATCACTGTAACGTACATGACAACATGTAACATTAATGTTTTATTTTATAATTTAGATGGATTCTTCATCGACTCTGATTGATGTTGATGAACCAAGTCCAACCCTTAACTCAGGAGATGATTTGAGGGAGACCCAATCAGCAAAACCCCCTAGTGCCCCTACTTGTAGCATTTGTCCATTACCTAAGAAACGAAAAGGGAAGGATCCATCAATTATTTGAGACCATTTTACGAAGGTGGAGGGTTGTCCTGTAGATGAGCTAAATGTAATTATTGTGGCAAGACATACGCTTGCCACTCAAAGAGAAATGAAACTTCAACAATGCAAAACCATTTACCTTCATGTCCTAAAAATCCTCATAAATGTGGGCCTTTGGATAGGTACCAAAAAATATTAACAGGTGAGGCAACACCGAAGGAGGGGGATGGAGAGAGTGATGGTATATTAAGGAGTCTTGTAACCCACAAATATAGTGAAGAGGTCGTGAGGTTGGTGATTGCAGAGATGATAATTATCGATGAGATGCCAGTTAGAGTTGTTGAAGGATAGGGATTTATGAAAGTGTGTTGGTCTCTTGAACCACGGTTTAAAGTGCCATGTCATGTCACAGTTGCAAAAGACTGTATGAATTAGAAAGGGGGAAACTTAAAAAAGTGTTTAAAGATGGTGGCATGAGGATCTTGTTGATGACCGATACATGGACATCAGTACAAAATTTGAATTATATATGTCTAACTGCACACTTCATTGATAAAGATTGGAAATTGTACAAAACAATCATTAAGTTTTGTTTAATCCCTAATCATTGAGGTGATACTATTGGGAGATATGTTGAGTCATGCTTGCCTGATTATGGTATTGATAGAATATTTACTATGTCTGTTGATAATGCAAGTTCAAATGATACTGCAATTTCATATTTCAAACTGTTTTTGGCTGGGAATCTGTTGGGAGGTAAGTATATGCACATGAGCTGTTGTGCTCATATATTGAATCTTATTGTGAATAAGAGTTTGAAGGAGTGCAATTATGCCATCACAATGGTTAGAAATGCAGTTAGATATGTGCGTTCATCCCCCGCAAGATTAGATAAGTTTAAGAGTTGTGCAGGAAAATAAAAAATTGATTGTAAGAAAATGCCGTGTCTTGACGTACAGACACGATGTAACTCAACTTATATGATGTTGGAGGCGGCTGAGAAGTTTGAGAAGGCTTTCAGGCGGATGGAGAGTGAGGATTACAATTTTACCTCTCTTACTTTGATAATGGCCTTGGGCATGGGCACATGGGGCCTCCTAAATCTAGGGAGTGGGAGACAATGCAGGTTCTTGTTAAGTTTTTGGAAATGTTTTATGATGCCACTAATAGGTTTTCTGGGTCTTTATATGTGACAATCAACACCAGTTTTCTGGAGATTTGTGATCTCCAAAATGAGTTAATTTTGTTGAGTGAGAGTTCTAATAGTTGCTTGAGGAGTACGACCATAAACATGATAACAAAATATGATAAATATTGGGGGTCATTAGACAGGATAAACTTGTTCATGTTAATTGCAGTTGTGCTTGATCCATGAAGCAAGTTAGGACTTCTTACTTTCTACCTGAAGAACGTTCATGATGAGTTTCGTATTGAGGAGTTGGTGTCGAGTGTGAAATAGGCATTGAGAGATTTGTATGCGGAGTATAATGTAGAATTCGGTTCCTCCATTAGTAACCAAGAACATGAACCCCCTTCGACATCTAGAACCATGAATGATGGTGATGGCAAGCATAAGACCAAATGGTTCTACGAGTGGTATAAAACATCTTCTGCCATGGGATCTATTATTTCCAAAACAGAAGTGGATCGATATTTATCAGATGGTTGTGATGCACTCTCCACATCGTTTGACTTGTTGACTTGGTGAAAAATTAATGAGGCTAACTATCCTATACTCGCGAGGATTGCACGAGACTTATTGGTCATGCCTGTTTCCACGATTGCGTCCGAGTCAGTATTTAGTACAGGAGGTCGTGTGCTTGATCCTTTTCGAAGTTCATTGGCTCTGAGAACTGTTGAGACACTTATTTGTACTGAAAATCAATTAAGGCATTCGGCAACAACCATTGATATCCAGGAGGCTATGGATAATGTGGAGAGCTTCATGGTAGAATCAAATAATATTTTCTTTGTTTTTATTGTAATTTAATTTTAGTATTTTTCATAATCCAAATTCACTAACATTTGATGTTTTATTCTTATTATTAATATTTATTAATGTTTGTATATAGAGTTGGGCACACAATCAAACGTGACAACTATTGAAGATTGAAGCAGAAAATATGAAGATCACTCCCAATTTGTTGTCATTTATTTATGTTATATATATATTGCATTGTTGCTATGTTCAAGATAATTTGTTTTTATTTTTTTATGTTATGGTTTTTAGTTGCATTTTGCTATGCTTAAGACAATTTGATTTTTTTTTTGTAATATGTATTATGTAATACTAAACATCTGGTAAAGTTATTTTTATTATTTTTAATTATGTAATAAGTAGTAAGTAATATAGTTACTAATAATAGAAAATTATAAATGACATTACTATTAAAATGAAATCAACTCAAAAAAAGTTCAAAAAGAACTTGGATAATGAATTGAGAAAAAAAAAGAAGCCCAAAACAAATGTTGAGTTGGCCTAATTGGACAAGAACAAAGGCCCAAAAAAGGGCCCAAGAAAAAAGAGCCCAAACTGCCCAAATCGACCAGTAACTGGTTGGACTGGTTTCACCCCTATACATTGGTCGGTTTTGGCCAGTTTCAGCCCCAATTTCACTTCAGCCGGTCGATTTTTATTTTGGACCAAAACCGAACTGACTGGTTCGATTTTCACCCCTACTAAGATGACTTCTCATTCCATTTTCATAACATTACTACATTCTGTAAGCCATTTTATTCATACATTAGATAGTCACGCGAAGAAGAGATTATATCACATCGAAGAACATCAATATCACAAACATTCACATAAAATGAAGCAACTAACAAGGTCACGTGACATATACACAAAATATCCAAGTACAAGTTAGAAGTTTACTTACAAAAATCCAAAATCTATAAGTGAGCAAGCTGAAAAAATATATATAACAATCATTAGGTTCGGTTATTCAAAACCCTAACCCATGTGAGTGAGTGTTGTGCTTTTGACATCTCCTTCAAAGAAAAAGACTCACAAACATTCGGACCTCCATTCCTCAAGTCTGAATCTTATATAACTAAACCCTAACTCAAGATAACCACTAAGGTCATGACCCTCTTTCTTCAAAACATCATGCTTATGAACTGAAAGAAGTAGGATTGAATCCACCTTCCTTGAAGAAAAATCCTAATCTAACCATGTGCATAAAAAACGTAGGTTCATATGGAAAAACCTCTCAAACACAAGCTAACTCCTTCTGGCTCAAATGTGTGTGTGTGAGCATGAGTTCTAGATGAACTTACTAGAACCCGAAACTTCACCCCTTTAAAACCATGTGTGTGTGTGTTGGAAGGGTGATGTTGGCTTCATATCTTCTAGCTCTACTTATCCTCAAAAGAATGTTTGGGTGAGAGGAGAATATTGTGGAGAGTGTTTGGATGAAGAAAAAGGTGATAGAAAGTTGGAGAGAAGGGTGGTGGCCAAACACCTCAAGAGCAAATCACAAAATGAATAAAAGACTTAGGGTTTTCGGCTCCTTTCCATTTTATAGACACAAAAACTTCTTACACAAGCCAATGTTCTTTGCATGGATGCCAAGTTGCATCCCATTCTAAGACTTATTCCCTCTTTCTCATCATTTGATTGTGTTGGAAACACAGTGAGATTTGTTTTTGGACAAGTGGCGCCTCCTTCCTCAGAACTGAAACCTCATTCCCACTTTGCCCCTTCACCTCATGTCTTGGTTCAATGAATATTGTGGCTAAATGGTCTTTGTTAAGCTAAAAATCTTCCTGAATCTCCTACATGTGTGTATGTGTGCCAAGTGGCATGTGAGGAGTGTGTTTGTGTACATGGGCTGCCGAAACCTCCATCTTTTCCCAAGAAAATCTACCAAATGTTTGGACAAGCATGTGATTGGTCAAAAGCATGCACAAACTCCCTTGCCCTTGCTGTCCACCTCAAGGATTTCCCAACAAGATTTCTTCTAGAAACCCTAGGCGTGTGGCTCCTTCCTTCCCAATTGGATTTTGCCCCTTCCCAAGAAAACATCCCCTCTTACCTTTTTGCATGCATGACACATGGCAAAAAACAAGAATATTTTCTTTCACTTTTTCCCATGGTTGCCGTGAAAGGCCTCTTGGCCTTCCCTAGACTTGACTTTTCCATAACCTCATCATTCTCCTTCTAGAAACTCTCTTTCCCATAGTTACAAGTGTCACAAAACTTCTTCCCACAAGCAAACCTCCTTGCATGCGCGACACATGGCAAGAAGATGGTTGATCTAGTCCATCTCATCTGTCTTCCCTCATTTCCATCTAGATTTATCTAGTCCTAGACAAAAGCTTTATTGGATGACAAGTGGCATGCAAGATCTTGAGTTGGGCGTGAGCCTTAGTTCCATTGGGCTTAAAATCCTAATTTCCTATGAAAGCTGAAACTCTCATGTGCTTATGATAAAAAAAAAAAATTTACACACAAAGCCTAGAAAGTCTTGGTTGTGACACCCCTTAGCCGCCAGACCCACGCCACGAGACCTTGTTGGAAAACAAGTGACAGAACGAGTCAGCCCCGATGCATGGTATAATTCCTATTACTTTCCCTTGATAGTTATTTTATTGTGAAGCTTGATTGGCGTTGTGGACTGTGCTGTTGTTGTGATGTGCTGTGTGACATGTTATGAAGTGTGGGATGGTTGCGTAGTTGTGGAGTGTTCTGTGGATGGTGATGTGAAGTGTTGGGAAACTGTGAATGGTGCTCTAGGGAGTAGTTTGTATTGTGGTTGTGCATAGTGTGAAGTGATGGGTTTGTTGTGCAGGTGTGACGTAGTTGGTGTTATGGCAGTGTGCTATGAAGTGATAAGGGTTTAAAGGTAGAGTTCTGTTGTGACTAGAATGGGGGTGATTGAGTAGTTGTGCAGTGGCTGGAAGCTATGTGAAGTGATGGGATCACGGTGCAGTTTGGAATTGGTTGGGAATTGTGTAAAGTGTTGGGATAGTTGTGCCAAGTGAAGTGTGATGATTTTATGGGTTTGAGCTGTAGATAGTGTCAGTATATGAAGCTTGTTTATACAAGCGGGCGTTTTATTGGATTTACCATATGTAATGGATAATTTATCTTAAGTATGAATACATGATGTTTAAGCCTCATGGTTAACTTAAAGTTGTGTATTATGTATGGTTAAGATTACGGTGAAGTGTTGGTTAGGTTATAGATGAATGACGGAAGGGATGTATGTATTGGCTAAGGTTGAGATGTATAGCCTGGTTGGTTCAAGTTATGCATCAGAATAGATGGTTTGATAGAAGAGTGTGATGAAAGTGATTGTGTGTCTAAACTTTGGAAGTGAATCATGGAGGTTCACTTTAAAAGATATGAACTTGAAGTAGAATGCTATGTGTTGGAAATGTGACGTCAAGTGGGTCCCAAGCTATAGGTTTGAGAATTTAGGAAACGTGATAAAGGAAAGCATAGAGGTTAGAACTGGATAGTAGGGTGTGTCTAAGTGAAAGAAGTCCAAGTCAAGAGTAGTTTATGCATTTTCTATATTTTAGTTACTTATGCACTGCACTTGATGAAGGGAATGATGTTATGGTTATATATGCATTTAGGTTGCCATCTGACATGCACATAAATGGATTTCATGAAATGAAAATGGCATGGAGTCCTGGTAAGTATTATGTTCATACTTTTATAGAGTTTTTTAAACTATATGAAATCAAAAAGAAATGTTTCTCTTTATGGTGCGTTATGAAATGACGTGAAATAATGTTTTATGAAAGTATGCTAAGTATTAATGTTTAAAAGGTATATCTAAGTAAGGGCCTTCTTTGGCAGCCCCTATTTATGCACCCAAATTAACAGTTGTATGCATGTGAATGGATGCTATATGTAGTAGTTATTATCTTTATTTTCATGAAATGAAATTTTGTGGTTTATGCTTTATGCTTTTAAATGATGTGATGAAAGTGCATTTAAATGACACTATGAACTGATATTTAAATGATGCTATGAAAGGACATTTAAAGCATGCTATGAAATGATGTTTATGATGATGTTAAAGATTATGTTTTTAAATGATGTTTATGAAATGAAATGGACTGATGAATGAAATGAATGAAAGGAACGAAAAGGAATGAATGTTTTAATGTATGAAAATACGTAACGACCATGACTGAATGAATGAATAATGGTACTAATGGACTGAGCAGATTGCAATGTTGGATAAGTAGTACTGGTAATACACCCAGTGCAGCCCCCTAACTGAAAGGAACTCCCAACCTGTGGCCACGGGCGGAATTTGGGTCTAAAAGACTTCTAACCCCAACACACGAGGCGTAACAGTGTGTACCAGCCAGAGGAAAAGTGAAAGGAGTTAAGTTGAATGTTGTGTGATTATTTAGCTCTTTATGAACGAGTACAAGGTGTGGGGAATGTTTTATAAGAAAGGAAAACATTTTTTAAGAAAAACTCTACCTTGTAATTTTTTTCAATTGAAATGAATGTTTTATGTAAGTATGTAGAGGAATGATAAATGCATGAATGAAAACCTATGTTTGTATGTTTTTACAGTATGAAGTAATACTTAGTGAGTATTCAACTCATTTTGTTTTGATGTATGTCCCTCCCCCTTTCAGGATCAAAATGAGTAAGAAGCATCAGGACAAACATGGTCCATGGGAAGAGTGATAGAAGCCTAGGCGGCATGTTTTCATTCAATGTATGAAAGTAAATTTTTCGTAAAAGGCCTTTTGATTTAATTTAATGATTTTCACTGTAAAAAATATAGAATCTTTTATATCCTGGAAAGGAAAGCGAAAAGGTTTTAAAAGGGTCCATAATTTCCGTCTCATTTTCTAAAATTATTTTCTAAAGTCCCAGCACAAGGACTGGCGTTACAGGAGACAATCTAGGAATTTTATTCCTAATTCTTACACGACACCCTCCTACACTTGGGACAACCTTTGTGCTACTCAGTTTTTGAGTGAGTCAAGTTTTTGGTGCCATTGCGGGAAAGTTGCTTGACTTAAATTTAAACTCTTTTTTTTTTCTTTCACAATTGTTTCTCGCTATCTTTATCTCTGATTCTACGTTTCGCTTGTCACCTACTACTCAGTCGCTTGTACCTTACTTCTGCTATTTGGACTAATGTTTCATGTCTTGGGTGAGAGACAATTCAAATAGGTTGCTCAGAGTTACATCGAGTACTGAGAGTAGTATGCACAACTCAGAGATGGATAGCTCTTATGTTTGTTCTACAAGCGAGGACACTGAAATTGAACAATCTATGGTTGCAGCTGCATGTAACACCTCGCTTAATTAACCATTAGATCAACCCTTAAGCATTCTAGATTAGACTTTAATTTTTGGTTATTACTTACATTAAGGTTGATAGTGAGGTTAGCCTTAATCTTGGCAGTTAGTACCATTAAGCTAAGGATTAGAGAAGCAAGTCCATTAGTCAATTTTAGTGAGGCTTTTAGGACCTTAGAGCATTCATGGGCTTAGCCCAAGAAGCCTTGAACCAAGCTGTAACACCCCACTCCCCAATAAAGAAATTTTAGAATTTTTGGAGAGCCAGTGTGCTACTACTACTTGAACAAAAAAAAAACGTTTCTTTTTAATAACACGCCAGATGCTAAAGATTCTATAAATAAAACGAAATTTAATAAATACTTAAAATCCAAATAGAGTCTGTGGAAGCACTTATTTAAAAAAAATACGAAAGTCTCATGTGCTTATCAGAATAATTTATTTAAACTTTAAACCATAAAACTAATCATAGCATAATAATCTGTCTAGGCCTCTGCCTCGCCTCCCGGAGTCAAGTCCTGTCTTGCAGTCTCATCCTCATAAATGTCATCACTTGGGGTGGTTTAAAAACATAAAACTATACAAAAATGAGTCGAATACTCAATAAACAACACATCATACAGTAAAGATAATAAACATAAGATTTTTTTGAAAAACGTGCATACTCATAAATACATACGTAATTAATATAAATATGAACATGAACTTGAACTTATCTTTCACTTATCATAGGCCGTTACCCACTATTGAATCCGTGAGTTAGGGTTAGCGAATCTAAGTAGATTTTGATTCTGCCCGTGGCCGCGGGTTGTGGAATCCATACGTAAGGAAGACATACTGGGTGCACTACCAGCATGTATGACCTGTCAATACAATATGCCCATACATAGGTACTGTCTTCATATCATAACATAGGCCGTTACATATCTTATCATAATCATACTTGCATACTTGTTATTTCATAGATTTCAAAAGAAATTACATTCATACTTGTCATATCATAGATTTCAAAAGAAATCACATACATACTTGTCATATCATATCATAGATTTCAAATGAAATCGCACTCTTTCATAAATGTCATGATACATGTTTCCTCACATAAATTCATGACTTTTCATAAATATTTTAATGCATAATACTCACATAAAATCATGACTTTATATAAATAATTTTAATGCATAATTCTCACATAAAATCATGACTTTTCATAAATAATTTTATGCATAATTCTCACATAAAATCATGCATGACTTTCCATAACTATTTTAATGCATAAATTATCACATAAGATCATGAATTTTCATAAACCTTCACATAAAATCATGACTTTCATAATATACTTTAATGCATAAATCTTCACATAAAATCATGATTTAAGTAAGTTGGCATATATGCATAATATTTTTATAAAAGACATGTCGTTTACCGTACATACGTGTAAGGGTATGATCATGCTACTTACCTCGTAATGCTAATCCAATATTTCTGGGACGCGACTGGTTTCTTATAAGATAAACACGTAGCTTACGTCAATTTCTACTTAAACACGTACCTCATAAATTCCAACTTAATCTATATTTCCATAAAGTTTGGTCCTTCATAACTCTAAAATCACATCGACTTCATAATATTAAATCAGTTATGTATATCTAGAATCTATATGCCCA
This sequence comes from Juglans mandshurica, assembly GCA_022457165.1. Taxonomy (NCBI): domain Eukaryota; kingdom Viridiplantae; phylum Streptophyta; class Magnoliopsida; order Fagales; family Juglandaceae; genus Juglans; species Juglans mandshurica. The sequence goes on from CM039631.1 coordinate 10,892,238, forward strand.
ACTTAAAATGTAACTCTATCACCATGATACATGTTGAAAAAAAAAATCCTCAAGCCCAGCCCTCTATTGACTTGAATACACTGGCCTAATGGCTTAGGGCCCAAGGGCCCGTTATAAATCAAAGGGTCTGGAGATAAAAATAACACACAGAACAAAATAATGAGGGAATGTCATGCGTAAAGGAAATTGAGGGCTCGGGAGAGAGAGAGAGGTGTGATACTCACTGTGGGTCTGGTGGCTGGCAGAGGTTCCTGATGGCTAGGAGTGGTCGGCGTCGTGCTGGGCTTCTCTGGCCTGTGGTGCGGCACAAGAGAGAGTTTGAGTTTAGAGAGAGTTTATGGGATGAATGAGAGGGAGAGGACATGGTGACAGGGAGAGGACTTACTTATGGTGGTTCAGGGAGTAGTGTAGCCGAGTTGCGGCCGTGTGGTGAGGACGTTTCCAGCGAGGAGCAACAGCTGACAAGGTGGAAACTTGGCTCTACGGTGGGCTCCGAAATTGCTTTGTTTTGATGGAGCAAAAACAGAGGTCCTTCGGCGTTGGTGAGGCTATGTTTCTGTGTTGAATGACTGAGGAGTATGGGTCAATAGACGGGGTTGGCAGCTTGTGGTGGCATTGTCGTGTGAGTGGGTGGCAGTGGTGTATAGAAGGAGGCCAAGTTTTCTGCTTTACGTGGGGCTTGGCAATGTTAACGCATGGGTTTTTCGTGGTAGTTTATGACAGAAGGAGGAGCAACTTGGAGGAAGAGGCTCACGGTGGAGGGAGGCTGTGTGCTCGTGGCTTACAGGGTATGGTGGTTCTGTCGAGGTAAGTGGTCTGGTGGACGGGTTGAGCGTTCTGTGAGTTCGTGAAAGGTGCTCTGCGTGCGTGCGTGTATTTTGACGTTGGCGGTAGTGGACTATGATTTTCATGTAGGAGGGCTAAAGATATTTATAGACCTAGTTGGTTGAGAAGCAAAGAGAAAATCCTAGGGGTGATAAACGTGCATGCAGAGGAAACGGTTACGACAAAGTTATGCATGTAGTGATAGACAGATGGATAAGGAACGGGGTCCTGATATACATATATATATATATATATATGTGATAGAGGACGTTTAGAAAAAATAAATCCTAGGGAAAAAGACTTGTATGGTTGTGGTTAATAGAGGAAATTGGTTGGGAGTTTTATTATGAAAAGGAAAGAACAATGATAATAGTGTATGGAGTCTAACACTCATGAGCTTGGAGTAAATAATGATGGAGCCTTAACTCTAGGTTCAATTAAAAAAAAACTATCCGATAAATTCTTTTATAGTCTTTAACTCATTTATTGATCCTAATAAAATTATTCGTAATTTATCCCTAAAAATATAGGATTGGGTCGTTACACAAGCCCTTGGGGAATTCAAGACTTGGTAGCTAGCCTTGGCCCAAGCTTAAAGAAGGCATAAGGCCTTTGGGCCAAACTTGGTGTAGAATGGACCCATGGCCCAATTAGGCCAAGTCAAACCTTTTCAAGCCCATCTTAGTGGATCTTGAGGTTTATTTTCAACCCTAAAAATCTGGAAATGGGGCTCCTCTCATTGAAGCCCAAGAGCCCATAAACCATGAACCCACACACTTGGCCCTTTTAAGCCCACAAGGCCCAAATCCATGTTTGGGTTTATTTCACTATTCAACTTGAAAGCCCAAATCATACACTAAGTACCCAAATTAAGTTTTGAAAGTTGGCTAAGACCATTAACCATTATACTTGAGGTTAGTGAACTTTAAGCCATACTTTGAAGCTTAATTTTGTTTAATCTTTTCTTAACCTTCTAATTCAAATCTTTATTGATTGATGATTTCATTTCATCATACTTAGACCTTACTAATACCCTAGCTAAACTTCCCCACATGTCATTAAGGAAAATGAGGTATCAAACCCCAAACATGCATCAATCGGTTATTGTGTATCACCTTTGAGTACTTGGACTGTTTTGCCCTTAGGTCCAATATTTTTGTGGCTTGACCTCAAGGGTAATATAGTCCTGAGACACCTCATGAGACCCCTTCAAACCCAGAATTAGCCTTGGATGAAAATGGTTCCACAAACCAAACCAAGAAGCCAAACCGATTGCACCTTAGTATGGTTTGAGTGGGAATGGGTTGGGTTGGAATTTAACCAACCATCTGCCTTGGTTGAGACACCACCCCATGCCACCTCCATCACCTCCCGATCCCCAAGAGGTCCCATGACCATCATGAGAATTTTGACTCAAATTTTTCCACCCAAAACCATCCAAAACCGAACTTAAAAACTGCCAAACAAAAACCACCTGAACCTGCCAGTTTGCAAGGGTGGTTTGATTGACTTGTGGTCATTTGAATTATGCCCCACGACCTGGAAACCTCTATAGGACCATTATAACTACAGTGAGGGGGAAATCATGGTGGTTGCAGGCCACTATTCCCCCTACACAAGGTGACATAAGCCATGGAAAGCAAGCTGGAAAATTTCCAGGCTGGTGCAGTTCCCACTTCACCCAATCACAAAGCATCCAAGCCAATGTCTCCTCCCCTCTTGAACTATATAAATACCTCCCTCACTTCCTCATTTCCTCTACACCTCAGCTCCAAGCTTCCTCTTGAGTCTTGAGAGCACTTCTCCCCCTTAGAGATCCAAAGAGTGAAACCAAGTGAGTTTTGGTAAGTTCTCGAGTGTTCTTGAGCAAGGCTATCTTGAGTGCTTGGAAGGCCACGAAATTTGTAAATTTTCTTGCTCTTGATCTTAGTTAGCATTTCAAGCTTTGTTTCCAATTGTTGGTACAAAATTTGGTTGAGTTTTGAGAAGGTTATCATGCTTAGTTCAAAACCGGGTCATTAAATGGTGGTTTGAATGATTAAATTATTTTAAGTGGAATTAGCTATGAAATGGTTTAAGCATGATTTGATATGATTTATTATTGTCTTATAATGATTATGTAAGGTTTGATTTGTGATTAAAAGCATGCCATGATAGGTTTTAAATCTATCTTATTTTGATCATCAAGTATGGATCAAGTTTGAATAAATTGGAGATTTAGGATGTCTTAGCCATGATTAAGTGTTGGGATGAAATTTATTATCAAAGAATTAGCCTTCATTATATCTTTAAAGATGTTAGGGATCATTTATGATTAAAGAAAATCTCATATGCATGCAATCATAGGGATCAATAGTTGAAAACACACTTAGGCATCAACTAGAGTGCATGCCATGAGTTGGGACTGTTTGGGCAAGTTCCACTTTGATTTTTGAAAATCCAAGGGCATACATGGTTTTAGAATGCCAAAAATGTGAAGTCCATAAATTTTGGTTAAATTTGGATTTCGTTTGCAATTAGTGAAACTTTAGGGCCTGAACGACAATTTTTGAGAGTATAGGGGTATTTTTATAAATATCTATTTTTGAAGGCTTTGATTTTGAACCTCAACCATAGAAGTATTAATCCTAACTTAGCTTGAAATTGATTTCAGTAGCTACGACAGTTTTTTGAAATACTCAGGAAGTTTGTAAGTTAGCCTCTAACTTACACCTTGATAAGTTATTTATGAATTATTGATAAATGTTTCATACATATTTCAATTGTCATTTTTAGCATAAAATATCATGTTATATGATACATTGAGTGCATACTTATATGACATGTGATATTTTTCACAACTTTTGCATATTGCATTTATAAGTATCATTTTTGCATGAAAGCTTGCCACGTATGCACATGTTATGAAAAACATTTTTCAAGCATAGTATGAAAATAATTTTTGTCTTGACCCCAAAGGCTAGGATGGAGAATTATCTTAGCGGAACTCCTCTATCCACTCTGGAGTGTTTAAGAATGGAGTGGTAACCCTTGGGTTGACAAAGAACAGTCAATTAGCTTCGAATAAGTTCTTTTTAAAGAACGCCAGAGCGAAGTCAATATGTTATGACACCTTATGCTGGTCGATGTAGACGTTATGATGTTATGTTATATTTACCAATGCATTCAGAATGAATCTATAGATAACGTAGTTTCAACGTAAGTTATACTATGGTCACAGGCAGATACTCACAGTGCATATTGATAAGTGTTATTTTTATGTGATTTTTATCACTTTTTTATTTATAAAAAATTTCTATTTTTCTTTAATTCTATTAATTTTATTTTATTTCTATATATTTTATTTTATTTTCTTGGATTTGAAGGAATGAGAAGATTTAGTGCAAAATGAGAGCATTTTGGTACAAAAAAAGAGACTATGGAGCCAGATCGACGAGAGGCAGCGAGATCTGAAGAGAGCTGAGGAGATTTCACCTTCTGGGCGAGAAGACTTGGCAATAAGGCTCTGGGCGGTTAGATTGGGCGACTAGTCTAACCGACCAACTTAAAAGACCAACCTAAACAACATCGTGGGCAACAACTAGTAAAGGCGAGCAACTTTACCGCTTGGTAGGTTGGCAATTGGGTTCTATCATCCCGATCGGGAGTCTTCCCTTTTGACTTCCGCAATCAATCTGCTGACCATGAAATCCTCTCGAGCTCCTCAATTCAAGCCGCATATCACTGAATCTTCTATTTTAGACAATCTCGTTATTCTTGGGATAATTTTCTTTTATGTTAACATCTATCTTTTGAAACTATTTTCCATATTTTTAGGCTAGATTGTAGCCACATTTATAATGTTTCCGCATTTGAAGTTTCGATATCTATTTAATCCCGGCTTGTGGGAAAAAGTAGGCAGTTTGAGTTTTAGAGAGTTTGAGTTTAGAGAAAAATATTCCATAGTTTATTCTTTGAGTTTCTTTTTGAGGAGGCAGATCTGGAGAGCAAAGGCGAGAGCCTCATACTTCATCAACCGACTCCAACGAAGAACACTAGTTTTATTATTTTTCTTTCCAATTTCATTATGAACTAATTTTATTTTCTAGAGTTATGATGTAGTCTAGCATTGAACACACAATTTATATTCCAAGTTATTTTATTTTCTATATTTCCATGATTTAGTGTTTATTCATTGTTCTTAATGCTTGCAATTTTCTAGCTAATTATTGTTTGATCTATTGAATCACAATGAGACCGAGAGGTGATTTGTGATTAAAGCTCTAGGATTAAGCACCATTAGTTGAGCAAAGAGATACTTTACTGCGACTAGTGTGATTTTCAAGAAAAAGCTAAAGAACTTAATGAGTCTCTAATTAGTTAAATTCACATAGATATATGGAGTTATTAGTTGGAGATATTTTTGGTATTGTTTGAGAGAAAATATTGAATAGTTGAGGGATTTTTATCATCAACTTGGGATAATTGGAATTCTATAACAAGGAAGAATAAATTGTGTGGGATTTGTTAGGTGAAATCAAACACTCTAGATTTATTCTTATTATCTTTAAAATCTTAATTTTAATGATGTTTTCTTTAGTTTAATTTAGATAATCTATTCTTCAAATTTTAGTTTTCCAAATAGTAATTAATTTAGTAAATTTCAATACTCAATAGCATAATTATTCCCTGTAGGTTCGGCATCTATTTTCTTTAAAACACTTTACTACTTGTTACAATTATGTGTACTTGCAGATATTTTAGCACAACAAGTTTTTGACGCCGTTGCCAGGGATTAATTATTTATTATTGATATTGATACTAGCTAGAGTTTTACTACTTTGGATTTTATTTTATTTTAAAAATTGGTTTAAATTAGATCTCAGTTTGTTTTTTTTTTCAGGAATCAGAAGTGCATGGTCCGATCTAAATCATTAGAGCATACACTTTTCAATCCTGAGATTGAAAGAATCTTACGTCGGATCAATAAAGAGAAGAAAAAAGAGGTCGCCGCCTCTAAATTTAATATGGCCGACCAGGAGCACAAGGCGTTAAGAGACTATGCTATGCCCTCTGTCAATGGGGCGACATCTAGTATAAGGCTGCCAACTATACAAGCCAATAACATCGAGATCAAGTCGGCCATCATTCAAATGATTCAACAAACCGTCCAGTTTGGGGGGTTGTCACAAGAGGATGCTAATGTCCATATTGCAAATTTCCTAGAAATTTGTGATACTTTTAAACACAACAGAGTGACATATGATACAATTCAATTGAAACTTTTTCCTTTCGATTGAAACTTTTTCCTTTCTCACTTAGGGAAAAAGCAAAAGCTTCATTGAACTCTTTGCCGCCCGACATCATCACCACTTGGGAGGAGTTGGCACTAAAATTCTTAGCAAAATATTTCCCTCCAGCCAAGACAACGAAGTTAAGGACTGATATCACTACCTTAACTCAATTTGAGGGTGAATCACTATATGAGCCTTGGGAGAGATAAAATGATTTATTGCGCAAGTGTCCACATCAAGACCTCCCAGCCTGGCTTCAAGTACAGACATTTTACAATGGTTTGGGACCCACAAATCAATCTATGGTTGATGCTACCGCAGGAGGAGCATTAATGAGTAAGACCCATGAAGCCGGATATGAACTTCTGGAAGAATTGGCATCCAACAACTATCAATGGTCTGCGGACAGAGCAATGCCAAGAAAGATGGTTGGAGTTTTTGACTTGATTCTATTACCATATTGGTGGCGCAAATGGCAAATCTATCACAACTAGGTAAGATGAACGTTAACGCCATTCAAACTAATGTTGTTTGTGATCATTGCGCAGGAAATCATTCAAGTGTAGATTGCCAAGTGGGGAATCCTTTTGCCCAACCAAATTATGAACAAACTCATTATGTGTCCAATTCCCCATATCAAAATAATCCTTATTCAAATATGTTCAATCCCGGATGGAGAAATGACCCTAACTTTTCATAGAGCAATAATCAAGTGCCGGCTAAACCATATGAATAATTTCCACAGCAAGAGAAGAACCGACACTTGAAAATATGATTATGCAGTACATGCAAAAGACTGATATGGTGATCCAAAACAACTCAGCTTCAATCCGAAATCTTGAGGCGCAAATCGGTCAGCTCTCAAACATGCTTATCGAGAGGACAACAGGGACTTTACCGAGCAACACTGTGACTAATCCGAAGGAACATGTCAAAGCCATAACATTGAGAAGTGAGCAGACATATGACCAGCCACAGATAGTAAATACCAAGCGAGATGCAAAAGGTGCCAAAAATATGGAGTCCGAGAAGAAGGAAACCGAGTACGAAGTGAAAGAAGCAGAGCAGGATGTGATCGACCAGCAAGCTGAAATGACTAAAGGAGAATGAAGGGGCTGCAAAACTCAAGAAATCGAAAGCGTTTATATTTGAAACTTATTCTCCTTCAATTTATGATCCACCAATTCCTTTTCCGCAAAGATTTAGAAAAAATAAGATTGATAATCAGTTCTCTAAATTTATGAATATATTTAAGCAACTGCATATTAATATTCCTTTCATTGAAGCTTTAGAGCAATTGCCTAAATGTGCAAAATCTTTGAATGATATATTATCAAACAAGTGGAAGCTGGAGGAGCATGAGACTGTAATGCTGATCGAAGAGAGCAGTGCAATTTTATAAAAGAAGCTGCCGCCTAAGTTGAAAGATTCGGAGAGTTTCATGATCCCTTACAATATAGGAAATTCATATTTTGATAAAGCTTTGTTCGACTTAGGGGCAAGTATTGAACACACAATTTATATTCCAAGTTATTTTATTTTCAATATTTCCATGATTGAGTGTTTATTCCTTGTTCTTAATGCTTACAATTTTCTAACTAATTATTGTTCGATCTATTGAATTACAATGAGACCGAGAGGTGATTTGTGATTAAAGCTTTAGAATTAAGCACCATTAGTTGAGTGAAAATAGAGATACTTTCCGCGACTAGCGTGATTTTCAAGAAAAATCCAAAGAACTTAATAAGTCTTCAATTAGTTAAATTCACATAGAAATATGGAGTTATTAGTTGGAAATATTTTTGGTATTGTTCGAGAGAAAATATTGAATAGTTATGAGATTTTTATCATCAACTTGGGATAATTGAAATTCTATAATAAGGAAGAATAAATTGTGTGGGATTTGCTAGGTGAAATCAAACGCTCTAGATCTATTCTTATTATCTTTAAAATCTTAATTTTAATGCTATTTTCTTCAGTTTAATTTAGATAATCCATTCTTCAAATTTTGGTTTTCCAAATAGTAATTAATTTAGTAAATTTCAAAACCCAATAGCCTAATTTTTCCCTGTGGGTTCGACATCCGTTTTATTTAAAACACTTTTACTACTTGTTTCGATTCTGTGCACTTGCAGATATTTTTAACATAACACATATGGGGAACTGTGACATTACCATACGTTATGATGTTAATTATGAATTGCTAATAATGATGAAATCTTGTGATGAAAGTTTATGTTAAAAGTTTATGATGAAGTTATGTTTTCAACAATGATGGTAAAGATGTTTACTAAATGAAAACCTGTGTCTCAATTTTTCTAAAATGTTAAGGAATTTGGATGGGAGACATGCTTTTTGATTTTTCTGCATCTCATGCATTGCATATTATAATGTTTCATGTTTAATTTATCTTTGTGCAAGTTGGTTGTTTAACTTACTGAGATTTCGAGTAAAGCTCACCCCTTGTGGGACCACTATCAATCCACTTGGAATGATAGAAGTTGTGTCCGGTCTTGAGTAGGACGAGCTAGATGGAGTGTTGGATCTGACTGATTGAGGAGGAGCGGGACCTTGAGAGGAGATTGGATTTAATCCTGATATTTATAGCCCAAGTCTTTCATGCTTTAGATCGTATGAAGCAGATGATTTGACTTTGACCTTTAGTTGTACCAAGATTATGATACATTTGGTACTTTGAACTCGGTGATCACTAATGAATTGGGATATTTTTAGTTATACTGGCATAAGTTATACTATCACCTTTATTTCCGCTGCGATTATTGTATACTGCTAGCTGCATACTAGGATGCATTGCATATTAATTGTCATGTACGGGGGTATGTAACCTTGTGTTGCATGTCCCGATGCTCTAAGTCTTTATTCTATCCCAAGCAGAGGTTGGGGGCGTCACACTACATCACTCACTCTTAAGGATCATTTGCAGCCCACTCACACCACTACACTTTCATGCATTGTTTTACTTTGATGATGCACCTAATTCTTCTATTAAGCATGGCATGATGTCAGTGACACCTTAGTTCCACGGGATGGATTCTGTGAGTCCTTACCAACACCTAACAGACTTTAAGTTGGCCTACACTACTTTTATCAATAGAACCATTACTGATGAATTTATTAGACTTATTTTATTTCCTTTCTCTTTAAAGGATAAAGAGAAATTTTGGTTTAATTCTTTAAGGCCTAATTCGATATCTATAGTTGGTCTGATATGCAATGTGAGTTCTTACAAAAAAAAAAAATTCTTTTCAAATGACTCGGTTTTTACAAGAGCAAATCAACCAATTCAATTAGAGACCTGACAAGACTTTCCAAGTCAGTTGCGAAAGGTTTAAGGATTTGGTAAACATCTGAGGGCTATTACTGGTGGGGGTAGATATGAGCTTAAGGAGGACACTAACGTTCAAACTTGAATAGCTGCATTGACCACAAGATTGGAGGTTATGGAGATGGGAAAAGTGAAGGCCATGAAAGTAGTAGAGGCATGTTCTTTATGCGGTGATTTGAACCACAAGACCCAGGATTGCCCGATTATGCCAATATATTATGAAAATGGGTCTGAGCAAATGCAATAAGCGAACTGGGTTAAAAGAGCACAAAATCAGCCTTTCTCCAACACATATAATCCAGGCTAGAGGAATCACCAAAGTTTCTCATGGAGGAATGCGACGCCCCCCAGCCCCTGCTTGGGATTTGACGGTGACTGAAATTGTCGGGATATGTAACACAAGGCTACATGCCCCCTCATACATGACAGTTAAGATGCAATGCACCTAGTGTTACAACCAAGACTTTCGAGGCTTTTGTATAAATGTTTTTTTAACATAAGCCTATGAGAGTTTCGGCCTTTATAAGAAATTAGGATTTTGAAGCCCAAAGGAACTAGGGCTCACTCCCAACTTGAGTTCTAGCATATCACTTGTCATCAAATAGAGCTATGTCTAGGACTTGATGGATCTGGATGGAAATAAGAAAGTGAGGTAAGAAAGATCTAGGGTCTGGCTTACACGCCTACCATAAGGGATCAATTATTTCATGCCATGTGTCACACATGCATGAAGATGTTTGCTTGTAGGAAGAAGCTTTTTGACACATGTTACTATGGGAAAAGAGATTCTAGAAGGGAATTATTAGGTTATGGAAAAAATGGAACCTAGGGAAGGCCAAGAGGCCATGGACGACAACCAAGGAGAAATGAGGTTTGCTTTTTTGCCATGTGTCATACATGCATAAAGGTGGGTAAAACGTTGTCTTGGGAAAGGGCAAAATCAGGGTTGGAGGAAAAGCTTACACACCTAGGGCTTCTAGAAGGAAAATCTTGTGCAATAACACCTTGAGGTGGATTGCTAGGGCTAGGTTCTTTGTGCAAAAAGGAATCAATCACATGCTTGTCCAAAAGTGTGGTGAAAGAAGATCTCCTAGGGAAGAGAGGGTTTAGCTGCCCATGCACACACACTCTTCACATGCCACTTGGCACTCATGCACACATGTAAGAGATTGATGAAGATTTGAGTTTGATAAAAGACCTTATAACCACAAGATACATTGAACCAAGACATGAAATGGAGGGAAAAAGAGGAAGGAAGCTTCGTTTTTGGAGGAAGAAGGCGCCACATGCACAAAGGTGCTTTTGGTTTCCAACACAATGAAATGATGAGCTAGAGGAAGAAGTCATAGGGTTACATGCCACTTGGCATCCATGCTTGAGCTTGGGTCATGCAAGAAGCTTTTTGTGTCTATAAAAAGGGAAGGAGCCAAAAACCCTAGGACCTTTAGTCACTTTGTGAATTGCTCTTAAGATATTTGGCCATCACCATTCTCTCACATTTTCTATCATTTGCTCACCATCCAAACACTCTCCACAATATTTTCTTCTCACCAAAACATTCTTTCATGGATAAGCAAAGTGAAAAGATACTTCCAAGAGGAGAGTCTAGAAGGTATGATGCCAACTTTTCCATTACTACACACACACATGCACGGATTGAAGGGAGGTGAAGTTTCGGTTTTAGTGAGTCCATCAAGAGCTCATGCTCTCACGTACACTTGAGCTAGAAGAGCTAGTTCATATACTTTTGGAGGTTTTCATATGAATCTACATTTTCACACACATGGCTAGGTTAGGGTTTTCTTCAGGAGAGGTGGATTAAACCCTACTTGTTTTAAAGTTCATAAGTACGGTGTTTTTGGGATTAAAGGCCATGAATCTAGCTAGTATTTCTATGAGCTAGGGTTCTTGTTGAAGTTAAGTTTCGGATTCAAGGAAGAAGGGTCCGAAAGTTTGAAGTCTTTTTCTTGAAAAAAGATGTAAAGAGCACTACACTTGAACACATGGGTTCGTGTTTTTCTTGAATGATGATCCTAACTTGTATTACATGTCATTTTTTCAGCTTGCCTGCTATATGTATATTTTAGATTTTTGTAAGTACACTTCTAACTTGTACTTGGATATTTTATGTATATGCTTTGTGAACTTGTTGGTTGCTTAGTTTATGTGATTGTTCATGATATTGATGTTTCTTTCATATGATATTATCTCTTCTTAGTATGATTATCTAATGAATGGCCATGGAATGTATACATGCCATGGAAATGGAATATGATGCCATCTAGGGTTCGAATTTGCATAATATGGACTTGTATATGGATGATTGATACATGACGGAATCTTATATGGGATTAAGTCAAGAAAATGTTTATCTATGATCATTAGGTGTTTCGACTATCCATGAGTATTCTCGTTAAATTTTTGTTTAACACATTAGAAGATTCCAAGTCCATGAAATGATGATTGAAATGTATGTTTTCTAAAATAAGAGGTTTTCACCAACACTATGGATAAAGCATGATCATTGGTGTTTCAAGTTTAATGAGCTAAGAATGATTCTTGGTTATGCTAGGATTTGTATGTTTCGGCCCTCACATGGAAACTATTGGAATGTATGCTTCTTGATTGATGTGCCTTCAATTTTTTATAAAGAAACATGTTCGCATGTTCTAATATTTTCAAGCCATAATGCGAAATATATTGCATGCATGAATGTCATATGGTTATGAGGAAGCATTTCAACATTTCATGTGTCTCATGAAAGTTCTAAGTTTCATTGTCATGTCACACGCATTGGGATTGCGAAAACCCTTTGAAAGGAAAAAGAGTCTTTTTAAAAGTAAAGTTTTTATCACGACCTCAAATGCTAGGACGGGGAATGTCCTAGTGGAACTCCTCTATCCTCTCACAAGCGTTTAAAATGAAGGGATAACCCCTGGGTCCTAAAAGAAAAGGACACCATCGTGGGATTGCACCTAAAGCTAGTGGGTGCACCTATGGTGAAGGCAAAATTTGAACTGCCGTAGTCACCTTGGTCAAAGTGGGCAATGGTTGATGCGGTTACTAGCGGGGAACACGGGGTGCATAGGGGAGTCGTAAGGTATCCAATTATATGTTATAAGTCAAGAAAGGCCTTGAGCTCATAAGTATGTTAAAAGAACAAGTATGAAAGGAAGAAAGAATGTTTATGAAAGAAAATGTTATGGAATTCATGTTTTAAATGATATCTTTTTGAAAGGTCAATTGCATAAGTAACGTCTCATGTCCATGCATTCATTGCTAAGTTTACTTTCATATGTTTACGATATCTGTTACATGTTATTTGTTTAGTTATTGAGATTTCTCGAAATCTCACTGTTGTATTTTCCCACTATCATTTCCCTTACTCGGAATGATAGAAGTCATGACAGGAACCCAATAGGGAGCTAATGATGAAGCGCAAGAGGATGACAGCTCCTCCAGAGAGGATCATGCCTAAAATGGTCTTTGGCCTGGCTGAGCCTTCTATCTTGGACCACCTAGAGTCTATTGATCGAGCAATTACTGAGATGCTACAAGATATTGAGAAGTTTAAGAGATGCCACTATCGTGATAAAGATCGGGCATTAGAGGAGCGAGTGAAGCCTGATTCTCCCTCAGGATAAAGACTTATGTTGTGGGACCACGTTTTGGGAAATGACTCTATGTTTGACTTTGATGTTTTGGTCCCGTGTTTTGGGAGTTCTTTGGAAACTCATAACTACTTTTGATGACTCTTATGGATTATGAAGTACTTTTGGGATTTTATGTTCTTTGGTACCATGACTATTGTTCTATTATCTTTCTTAAGTTGACTTTCCGCTACGATATACTATATACTGCTAGTTATCATTAGGTGCATTACATCTTATCTGTCGTGTACGAGGGGCAGGTAACCCTTGTGTTGCATGTCCCAGCGTTTCAGTTTCGGCCAAATCCTAAGCGGGGGTTGGGGGCACCACACCTAGCATCTTGTAGTATGCAATAAAAATTGTAGCGGGAAAATTCTTTTCTATCTAACTTAAGCACGGTGGCAAAATGAAAACACACATGGTACCAATAAGTGCAAATATCCCAAAGCTTTCATATAGCATAAGCACTTGAAAATAAGAGTTTGTGTTTCCAAAAGACTCCAAAATAAGATAGTGTATTTTAATTGTTCCCAAAACACAGGATCCATCAAAACTAATGTATATTCCTAAAAAGAAATTTCCAACTTAAGGGAAATGGGTCCCAACTTTGTCTTCTTTATTTTTTTCCAAAAGGTTTCAGGCTTCACTCTTTTCTCTAAGTTCCGATCCTTATCCCGATTGTGGCGTCGTTTGAATTCCTCAATATGTTGGAGTATCTCAATGATTGCTTGGTTAATCGTCTTAAGGTGCTGCAGCAAGGTGGAGGGCTTGGGTGAGCTCATAACCATCTTAGGCACGATTCTCTTCGGAGAAGGTGTTGTCCTCTTGCACTTCATCATTGGAGCTTTCGAAACCCATTACAACTTCTATCATTTTGGATGGGGAATGGTAGTGGAAACTACCACAAAGAGATTTCGAGAAATCTCAGCAAATAAACAAACAACATACCAGAGATATCATAAGCATATAAAAAGCAAACGCAAACAAATGCACGGACATGTACGTATGACATAAACTTCGACTTATGCATATGGACTTTTGTCGTAAATATGACTTTTTCATCTTTTAAGCCCTTAACACATGTTCATCTCACTTGAGCTCGGGTTCTTGTTCATATCATAACATATCATGCCAATTCATATCATGTCATAACATTTCATAGCATAGCATATCATGTCATTTCATATCATGGAGCTCAAATGTCTTGTTCATGTCATATCATTTACATATATGGATACCTCACGGCTCTCCTAAGCACTGTGTGTCCCCCGCTAGTTACCGCATCAACTAACGATCCACTTGATCAAGGTGACTATGTCATAAACATAAACATATTCTTTATGGCAGTTAACATATTTCGCCTTCACCGTAATATGCACCCACTAGCTTTAAGTGCAACCCCGTTGTAGTATCCTTCCATAGGAACCATTCGAGGTCCATCGACTGTACTTCGTGAACCCATGGGTTTTCACTCTACTTTAGACACTCCAGAGTGGATAGGGAGTCCCACTAGAACATTTTCTCATCCTATCATTTGGTGTCGTAATAAAACATCTTGACTTTTTCTTTTAAAACATGGACCCAAATGCATGAGACACGTGACCCGTGACATGGTCTCATTACGGAACATAAATATTGTTCATGCAACATGTAAAAGCCAAATAACATAGTTCATCCCATAACATGCATCTCGTAACATAGGTTGAAAATATTAGAACATGTAAACAAGAATGATTTCATGCAAACATATTCAATTCATTCATCAAAACAGCTTTTGATAACCCAAAAAGAAGTCTTGGATGATCCATCTAGGACTTCCAAACTATTTATTTTCATCATTCCAGCTCATAACATCATGCTTCCATTAGATCGTACGTCCAAACAAACATGTAAAACCAATATATAAGGCAAAACTGAAACTAACATGTATCATATTTGAAAACTTTGCTTAATCATACATCACAAGATATTGCATCTCATCACTTTTAACCATAGCTGAAAATGGCATCATAAAAATACTAGATTTAAGCAACAACATCATGCATAAATACACAAGGGCCGAATATATCATCATGGAATATCATGCTTCAAACCACAATTTCATACAAATATTCATTGCATCACATAGGCCAAATACACATACATGAAATAATAGCAATAGTCAAACAAATGACACACAAGAGTTCACGTAATATATACGAATAATATCAAAGATGAGTTGGAAGTTTACTTACAAAAAGTCCAACGATAATATTAGCTGAAAATATAACGTAGCATATTAGAAATCAACTCACCAAAAACCCTAGATTCTGAAAATGTGAGTGAACGTGAGTGTAGTGATATTTTCAAAAATCTTTCTCTCATGCCAAAAATCTAGGGCCGAAACCTTTGAAGATTAAAAATCCTAGTTTTTCTTTTGAGCTAAAACCGAACCTTGCACTACCCTAGATCACGTGTTCATGTGTTCAAAACATTAAGAACATTTCGGGTTCAATCTTCTTTGAAGATAAAATCCTAGTTTCTATAGTGAAAATGGGTGGTTGTGTGAGGAAAAAACCCTAAATCCAAAAATGACTAGATGAGTTCTTCACTTGGTCGTGTGTGTGCATCAAGGAAAGAAGCGAAGTGATTCTTGCCTCCAAGGGTAGAGCTCCTACTCGAAATATGGTGAGTGGTTTCTTGGTGATACACAAAATGGTGGTAAGTAAGATGGTGTTTGACTAGTGAGAAAATGTGGGAAAATAGAAACTAGAGAGAGAATAAGTGTGGTGGCCAAAATGCACTAGGAGAACAAGAAAACTTTTTGCAAAAAGGACTCCCCCATTTTCGGCTACCTCCTTATATAGTGTCTCTCAAAATTTTTTCATCAACCAATACATGTAAGACAAGTGGCAAAACCTCCTTCCCTTTTCCCTTAAGATGGGACTTGCATGGGGAAGACCAAAGGGTGACTTGGGGTTGGTGTTGTCGTGTGGCCTTTTCTCCCCAAAACCAAAACCCTTTATTGCCTCCAATTCCATTTTGCCCTTCCATTATTTTCTAGATTCAATGTATCAAAAGGTGAAATGGTAATTTCCTTCAAAACCCTAATCTTCCTAAGATTATTCTCCAATGCATGGGTGACATGTGGTGTGAGGAGTGTGTCTGTGTTCTTGGGAGTCGAAATCACTATGTCACTTGAGGTGATTTTTGTGTCATTCCCTAGGTTGCCCTTTTGGATCTCTCCCTTTCCCCCTTTTGCCGTTAGCTACAAGCCTCCCTTTTTTTCTCAAAAAGTCTTCTACAACATGCTTTTTGTCTTCCCTAGTATGACGCATCTTGGAACTCACAAAATTACTTTTTGTCCTAACTTGACATGTGTCTATGGGAACTTGTGTCTTACAAAAAGTGGCGCCTACACTCCAAAAACTGAAACCCTATGTTCCTCTTTCTGCTTCTTCCATTTTTCACCTAAGGATCCAATGCATGGTTGACAAGTGTCAGCTTAGTCTTTTTCCAAAAGATCAAAAACTCCTTCTTGTAGCTAATTGGCGCCTCCTGCTTGACTCATGGCCTAACTTTGGCCTCCTAAAGTAAATACTCTTCATGAGCTTATTTCCTTGGGCCAAGTCCCTCTATTTCCTTTGGAGGGCTAACAAGCTTTATACTAAAAGATCCATATATCTTTTAAAAATAGAAATTAGTCTAATGGGCTTTTCCATACTTAACCAAAAATTCAAAGACACATCATCATCCATACAAAATGCAAATACAATTCCTTATAAAAATTTAGGATGTCACAAGGAATGATCAACTTGGCTGGTCTCCATCACCTTCTCAACAGCCATTTCATCACGTTGTTCCTCAACAGCAGTATCAGCCATATTAGACTTTTAAGAGCTATCATTTTGTAGCACCTCCAATATTTCAGTCTCATGTAGCTGCACTGAGTTCTTAGCCTCAACCATCTACTCCACCTAAGAAGTCTTTTGATGACAGTATGGCACAGATGGCCAATACACTTCAACAATTCATGTTGATTCAGGCCAGAACATTCAAGGGAGGTTATTGAGACAACGAAGGTTGTTATTACTTTGAGAAGTGGAAAGATAGTTCCCCGACCTGAGATGACCATGGAAAGATAGGTAGTTGCTCCTACACCTGAAGATGTAACATAGACTGATGATGTCAAAAAAGAACCAGAGGAAGTGAGACCAGAGTCAAAGAAGCCTGTGAGTGCAAAGGCCGAAACTAGTAGGGGGTATCGACCTGTGGTTCCCTATCCTCAGAGATTGGTAGCTAGCCAAGAGAACAAATACCATACTGAGATTCAGGAAATCTTCGAGCAAGTGAAGATTAACATTTTACTCTTGGATGCCATACAACAAGTTCCTTTGTATGCAAAATTTTCAAAGGGCTTTAGCACAGTGAAGAGAAAGCTTAATGTAAAGAAGAAAGCTTTCCTAACAGAGCAAGTTAATGCATTGATATTGAGCTCAGAGATCCCGGCTCTCCCAATATTTCCATTATGATTGGTGAGTCATGCATTAGGAGAGCTCTACTTGATTTGAGGAGCAATGTAAACTTCCTACCGTTCTTAGTATATGAGCAGTTGGGATTGGGTGAGCTGAAAAAGACCTCCATCATGCTACAGTTGGCTGATAGATTAGTCAAGGTTGTGAGGGGTATGTTGAAGATGTGTTGGTTTAGTGGATTTTGTAGTTCTTGATATGCAGCAGCCAGTATCCACTATTTTCGATGCGCCTATCATCCTTGGACGCCCATTCCTTGTTACCTCTAATGCACTGATCAATTGTCGAAGTGGAGTACTGAAGCACACATTCGGGAATATGACATTGGAGATGAATGTGTTCAACACATGCAAGATGCCTAGTGGATGCGACGATTCAGAGGTGCATGCAATTGATATGGTATATGATTTTGACATTTTGGAGCTGTTACCGGTATTTGATTCCTAGAGTGCATTTGAAGATGACTTTCCCAAGCAGTATGAGGCTCTTGTTGAGAAAGTTCCTTCATCATTAGAGTTGACAGTATCAGTTGGGTAGTTGATAAAGATAGATGGGTCTCCTCAGTTATCAAATGTGAGTTACACGAGTAGTTGGCGTAGGCTAGTCTTTGAAGCTCTTGATTTACTGGAAGTCATGAAGTCATTAGAAGAAGAAATACCAACACTGGAGTTGAAGCCAATACCCGAGGACTTGAAGTGCATTTTTCTTGGCCAAGTTGAGGGCACATTTTCTGTAGTCATTTCTTCTCAGTTTACTTCGAAGAAAGAAGCTGAATTATCCATAGTGCTAAGACAACATTGAGAAGCGATAGGCTGGACTATCGTAGACATCAAGGGTATTGACCCTTCAATCTGTACCCACAACATTTTTCCGGAAGGAGATGCGAGACCAGTTCGTGATGCACAGGTTGAATCTCACCATGAAGGAGGTGGTGAAGAAAAAGGTGTTGAAATTGTTAGCTGTGGGCATTATCTATCTTATCTCTGATAGCAAGTGGGTAAGTCTGACACAGGTAGTCTAAAAAAAACCTGGTTTGACTGTCATTGATAATGCTAATGGTGAATTGATCCCAACTAGGAAGGTAACGGGTTGAAGAATGTGTATCGACTACCGAAAGTTGAATTCGATTAGTCGAAAAGATCATTTCCCATTAGCTTTCATAGATCAAATTTTAGAGAAAGTAGTTGATAATACTTTTTTATTTTTTTCCAGATGGGTTTTCTTGTTATTATCAAATTTTCATAGCACCAGAGGATCAAGAGAAGACAACCTTCACTTGCCCTTTTGGTTCGTTTGCTTTTAGAAGAATGCCATTTGGTTTACGCAATGCACCCGCTACTTTTCAGCTCTATATGATGAGCATTTTTTCTGACATGCTTGATGACATGTGTGAGGTTTTTATGGATGACTTTTCTTTGCTTCATAAATCTTTTCATGTTTATTTGAAAACTTTTGTTGCTATTTTGAAAAGATGTGAGGAGAAACATTTGTTGCTGAATTGGGAGAAATGATAGTTTATGGTCAGTAGTGGTTTGGTACTTGGACATTTAGTTTCCGAACGGGGCATAGTAGTATTGCAAAACCATTGTGTACTTTGTGGCAAAATGATATTGCTTTTGTTTGGATTGATGAGTGCTAGCATGCTTTTGAGACCCTGAAGGAACATTTAAGAGTTGCCCCTATTATGCTATCTCCTTGGTGGGATTTGACGTTTGAGATTATGACCGACACTAGTGATGTCACTCTTGGTGCCGTTCTTGGCCAAAGAGTGGACAACAAGTCTTCGGTCATTTATTATGAAAGTTGTACTTTGAATGATGCACCAAAAAATTATACCACCACCGAGAAGGAGTTGTTAGTTGTTGTATTTGCCTTAGATAAATTTTGTTCTTACATTATTGGGTCCCCTGTTATCATTTCTACTGACCATTATGCTCTTAAGTATTTGTTGGCAAAGAAGAATGCCAAACCCAGGTTGATTCGTTGGATTCTTTTGCTCAAAGAATTCAACATTACTATTCGGGATAAGAAGGGAGTCGAGAATGTGGTAGCCGATCACCAGTCACGACTGCAACTACCTGATGTGTCTACATCCACTCCTTCCTTGAATGATGATTTTCCTAATGAGCATCTTTTTGCAATGTCGCGCACTCCATGGTTTGGGGACATTATGAATTACCTTGTCACTGACCGGATGTCGGAGCATTGGACAACTTAGGAGAAGCGTAAGTTCCTTGTAGAGGTACGATTTTATTACTTTGAAACTCCTTATCTTTTAAGTATTGTGCTGATTAGTTGGTGCGTCCATGTATTCCTGATGATGAGTTTAGCTTCGTTTTCCACTTTTGCGATACTGGGGCTTGTGGAGGACATTTTGCAGCTAAGAAAATTGTTGCCAAAATTCTACAAAGTGGACTCTAATGGCCCACAATTTTTAGAGATGTGGAGTCTTTCTACAAGGCTTGTGAGCCTTGTCAGAAACTTGGAAAAATCATAGCATGTAAGATGATGCCCCTTTCTCCCCTATCCTTACACTTGAGATATTTGATTGTTGGGGGATTGACTTTATGGGACCATTCCCAAATTCATTTGGGAATTCCTACATTATAGTTGTTGTGGATTATGTTTCAAAATGGGTAGAGGCCAAACCTTGTAGAACAAATGATCTTAAGGTTGTCATTTGTTTCTTGAAAGAATTGTTTGCATGTTTTGGCATCCAAGGCAATCATTAGTGATAGCTGTTCACATTTTTGTAACAAACCTTTTCAAAAACTTATGCAGAAATATGGAGTGACCCACAATGTCTGACGCCTCTTAGATGGGGTTAGAATGTGTGTTGATGCAAGAAGGAAGAGTCGTCGTTTATGCTTCGCAACAACTCAAGGACCACAAAAAAAATTATCCTACTCACGACTTAGAATTGGCTGCAGTAGTCTTTGCTTTGGTAATTTGGAGGCATTATTTGTATGAATCTACATATGAGGCAGAGAAGATGGGTTGACACCATTAGTGATTACCAATGTGAGATTAAATATCACCCCAACAAGGCTAAGTTGTGGCTGATGCTTTTAGCCGCAAGACTCAGACCAACTTGCCATCTCTATTGGCTGAGATGAGGAGCTTGTTGATTGGAGACCCGTCTCAGAATGCTAAATTAGCAATGATACAAGAGATTGTACCCATGACTGACGAAGAAATCTTAGAAGGTTAATGAAAGGACAACAAGCTAGAAAAGCTTAGACAGAAGATCTTGAAGTCTGAAGGACAACAACATTTCACCATTGGGAGAAATGAGAAGCTGTACAATAAGGAGAGAAAAGTGATTCTAAATATCATTGAGCTGAAGGAAAAGATTCGAAGGGAAGCTCATTGTACCTCTTACACAGCTCATCCCGGCAGCACTAAAATGTATCAGGACTTGAAGAATTAGTTTTGGTGCGATGGAATCAAGAAAGATGTGGTAGAGTTCGTAGCAAAATGATCCATTTTCCAGTTGGTGAAGGTTGAACACCAAAGGCCAGTGGGAGAATCACAACCATTGCCAATTCCAGAACGGAAATGGGAGGATGTGTCAATGGATTTTGTGATAGTTGGCAGACTAACAAAGAGTGCACATTTTCTGCCCATAGCTAATACAGACTCTATGGAGTGCACATTTATGTTAAAGAGATAGTACAATTGCATGGAGTACTGAAAACCATAGAGTGTCGGATTGAGATACGTGTTTTACTTCATGCTTTTGGCAAAGTTTGTAAAAACTGTTGGGCACACATTTGTGGTATAGCAGTGCATATCATCCGCTGACTGATGGACAGACTGAGCATACAATCCAATCTTTGTAGGACATGCTGCAAGCATGCATGTTGGATCTAACTGGTGATTGGAAAAGTCACTTACCATTAGTGGAATTTGTTTACAATAATAGCTTTCAGGCCATGATACATATGGAACCTTACGAGGCATTGTATGGGAGGAAATGTTGATCCTTGTTGTATTAGGACGAGATTGGAGAAAAGAAGATGTTAGGACCCGAATACTTACAAGAGGTTTGAAAGCAAGTAGCCTTGATCCAAGAAAGGATGAATGCAGCCCATAATCGTTAGAAGAGTTATGCCGACAACTGACGAAGGAGTCTGGAATTTGCAGTAGGAGATTGGGTATACATCAAGGTATTGCCCATGAAAGGAGTCATGTGATTTGGTAAGAAGGAAAAATTGAGTCCCCGATATGTAGGACCCTAGAGGTAGTGGAAAGAGTTGGTTCTGTAACCTATCGGTTGGACTTATTAGCTTAGATGTAGGAAATACATGATGTATTTCATGTGTTGACTTTGAAGAAGAGATTCGGAGAAAGACAACCAGTGGTATGGAACCCAATATTATTCAACTTGAGCTGAATTTGTCATATGAAGAATGGTTAGTGCATATCGTTGATCGTAAGGAGAAAGAGCTAAGGAATCAGAAGATACCTTTAGTGAAAGTACTCTGGAATAACCAAGATTTTTAGAAAGCAACTGGGAATGGGATGATTCAATGAGGGATAGATACCCTTGTATCTTAGACCGAAAAAATTTGATGAAATACATGTGTTTGTTTGAATATATGTCTGATTTGTTAGTATGAATTCTTGTTTGTTCACTGTTGTTAGTCTAAGCATAGTAACATTGTATGCACCTACCATACCCTTGGAACCGAACGATGGCTGCACACTGGCAACAACTGGAGAAGTTTAAGCACCATCACACCAACATTATGGATGCGGATTCTCAGGGGAATATTTTCTTACGAAGAACATTACCGTATGAAGAAAGATAACCCCCACGAGACCCATTAGTATGGAAGGATGCTGGAAGGATGCGTCTACGTGGACTAAATTAGGAAGCTGAAATGAGTTGTGCTACGGAAGCCCGTGCGGGTAGGTATACCTTGTTTGAGAGATCAGACACCTCTACAGATCATATTAGATTCTGCAAGGAAGGGCAATCCCCATTGAGGACACTGAGTTGGCGATACAACATAAGCTGAATGAGATGAGAGTAAACATGTACTACGACTATGATTTTGATGCGATATTTTTTTTTTTTGCAAAATTCGGTAATGGAAAAAGCAGACGAAGTACCATTCTCACCATCATCATCTGGAGAATCCACGACCACATGTAAGATAACCCCGATATTACCTATTGCGAATACTTTGGTTTATTAAGTATGTGTAATTACGTTGCCTAAGTTTTTGTTTTATTAAGGGCCATGATTTAGGCCTAGAATGACTAAGACATTGGGCCTAAGGATTAGGTAAACAAAGCCAAAGAGAAGAGCCATCTAAGCCCTTGGATTTCGGCCAATTAGGTGGGCTTAAGCCCAAAATGCCCCAAAAGACCATAGGGCACCCCCACACCATGTGGCTTGTGCCACTTGTCATTCATGCATAGTCCATGAATCTGGACGTGATAGAGGGCTAAGGGGGGGGGGGGGGGGAGAGAAGCTTAGGGTTTGGGAACCCAAACGGCTTGCATGCCTACCCTACTGACATGCCATTGGACTTGCCACATTTCACTCATACATGAAGGCTTCTAGAAGGAAATCATGAAGATTCACCAAGGAAAGATCAAGAGCCACTTGGCCAACATGCCCCACACTCACCAAGGACCCCTTCACTCACCACTTGTCATTTTTAGATAGTTCCAAGAGATCTTGCATGGGGAAGTGGTACATGGGAAGACTAAAGGAATGATTTTTCCTAAGGATTTCATGGGGAACACAAAGAGGCTTTCGTATCCCTAAGCCACACGCCCACTCTAGAGAACTTTCAGAATTAGTGCCATTTGTCAATCATGCGTTGTAGAAGGAAAGGTTCTAGAAGAAGTTTCACTCAAAATTTACCATAGTAACCCTAGGGTTTCGGCCACCACATCCAATTATTTGCCATATGTCATGTTTCGAGTTTCTAAGCATAGGGAAGTGGGAGAGTCACCTAGGGATGAGCATAGGAAGAAGAATGTTCTTACATGGGGAAGAGGAAAGATCCTCATGGTGAAATGAGAGACTCCACATGCCAATGCCACTTGGCATGCATTTAACACCCACTTGCTTGGAAAGATGAAGAGGTTTGAGGAAAATTACACAAACGCACTTGGGGTTCATTGAACCTAGATGTTGGGAAGAAGTTTAGAAGGCATTAGGGTTTTAGCCAGGGGAAGAAAAGGGAGTGTCATGCCACATGTCCTTTATGCATTGGCTCTTATTTGATCAATTAGCTTTAAGGAGGTAGGCTTATATAAAGACCTCATGCCCTATGACCACCCTTTTTTCTTCTTGTTCAGTTTTAGATTCCTAAGGCATTCTCTCTTCTCTATTTTTGTCTCTCATGCCACTTAGAGGATTCTCCAAGTCCAAACACTATTTTCCCACATTTTTCTTCCAACCAAGCAACGACCATACACTCAAGGAAAGGCCATGGATTAGGAGAAATTCCATGGTACGAACATTACAATTTAATTTCCACTCTTCTCACAATCACACACTACCTATTCCAAGGTGTAGGAGATCTCAAAGTGAGTTTGATTTCGAAGAACACACTCACACACAAGTTTTCAATAGGCTATTTCATCTTTAAAATGAACTAAGATTTTGAATGAAAGGAGACCGAACGTTTGAGGACCCAAATCTTCAAACCAATCGACCATATCATGTGCACATCTATTACAAGTTCATGACCTCGCAAGGGTCGAGTAAACTCAAAGGTTTCATCTTCTAGAAACCTATGGACCGAATGTTGGAAAGGGCCACTTTGGGCAAAATCACCAACCTTAGCTATCCTTTGACACGCGCACATGGATTAGGGTTTAACACTTGTTCTAGCAAGTTGTATCGTCCATTATAGCTTGCTAGCTTTTTCTTTGAAGGACTTTAGTAAGTAAACTCTCAACCTATTATCGGTTAACATATGTTTTTTGTGTGAATCTTTCATCTTGTTTGATAGTGTGAATGTTTACTATTTAGTGACTTTGTGAAATAAGTATCTTGTTGCAAATGTACAAGAACATGTCATGATCATATGCTTCGGCTTGCATGATGTTACGCCATGATTTGAAGAGATTACGGTTTCTTCAACTTTTGGGATGATTTGCTATGCTTTCATGTTTCGAATTTTGTGATGATCTTTGCCATGACCTATAGTCCATTGTAGTTCAGTTTTTATGCTTATGAACCCTATAAGTTTCTGCCATAGCATGTTTGTGTATGTTTGGATTAAGTGTTTTGTTGTTGAACTATGCCATGCTCATATGTTACCATGCCATGATTCGATGTGTTACACTTGATTATTGCATGCACGACATCTAATACATTACATGTCAAGTGTAAGAAAGAGTACGCCTTAAGTCTCATGTCACATGCATTTGGGTAAATGATTTCTCCAAAAGTGTCTATAAATGTTTATCACGCTAGGATGTGGGAATGTCCTGGTGGAACTCCTCTGCCCACTGTTGTGAGAAACCAAGTCCCCATTTCTATTTTTATTTGGAGAACTATTTTGTCCTTAGAAGATTCGTGTTGGAGGAAAGAGTCCAACAAGGTCCAAGTAGATTTCAGCCAAGAAGGGTAGCATTAGGGCTTGGAAGCCCAAATGTGATTTCTAAAAATGGGTGTATGGCAACTTGGCAAGAAGTGACACTTGTACAAAATGCAAGAGGTTCTAGAAGATGTGAGTCGAGGATGATTAGGGCTTACACACTACCCATGCAAGGTCATTTCGAAAATAGACACTTGGCAAGCATGCAAAAGGAACTTTTTGGATCTTGCTTGGGAAGAGAGAAGGAAACTTTTTGGAGGAGCAAGAGAGAGAGGGGGCGATGGAAATCACATGGAGGAGACTCAAAGTCATCTTGGGAAGACAAAAAGTCACTAGAAGTGAACTAGGGTTTCGGCAAGAGCAAGACACACATAGCTTTTTGCCACATGGCAACCATGCACACTAGTAGGATTTCAAGAAAGATTAGGGTTTTGTATTTAGACACCAAGTGCAATGTATCTAGACAAGGGGAGAAGGGCAAAATTGGAAGGTGAGACAAGAGAGGGTTTCGGATTTTGACGGCTACACGCCACCCACACAGGGCAACTTTTGGATTTCCCATGCAATTCCATCAAGGGGGAATGGGAAGTGTCTTTTTTCCGAGTGGCATCAAAGGCTCTTGGATATTTCTTGAAGGAAGGAAAGCTCTCTATAAAAGGCTCTTGGATATTCCTTCTAAGGGATTTTCGGCACTCACCATTTCTCTCCAAGTTCTTACACTTTCTTACCAACCAAATACCACTATTTCTCTCCACCATTTTGAGAATCACAAGGATTTCTCCTACACCATTCGGTTAGAGGAAGAACACGAGGTGGTAAGAACCATTTCTTCATTTCTCTCTCACACATACAAGGCCAAGAGGGAAAAACAACACTAAGTTTTGGATTTAGGGTTTTTCCCACATGTGTGCACGCTCTCACTTTAGAAACTAGGGTTTTTCTTCAAGAAGAGGATGAGCCCTAAATTATCTTTTGTTTCAAGCTCTTGAACAGAAAGTGTAGAGGGATTGAAGACCACGACCACCACTTGGAACAAGGATAGGGTTTCAGACTCTAGATGCACATACATGGCCACACTTATTTCGAGATTAGGGATTGAAGGCCACGACCACCACTTGCATGTATTTTTCAGATTTTTGCTATTTTATACTTCGGATTTTTGTAAGTAAACTTCCAACTTACTTTGGATAGCACTTGTATATATTTTGTAACCATTGTTTGTTTTCATTGATTGAATCTTATGATGGTTTTGAGATGCCATTGTTTGCATTGTTTGCATGTATTGTGGTATGTATATTCGGTTTTGAGATGCTATGTTCTTATGATGGTTTGATGAAGTGTATTTCGATGAAGTGTATTTCGAAAATGCCATGATTAGGGTTTCAATTTTGACGTGTAATGTAACACCCCGTACCCGAATGGGTCGGAGAATTACTACTTGTCACTTATAAACATGTCTCCCAACACATCTAATATCTCCAAAGATTTCATAAACAATAATCAATCTCATATTTCCTAAATAAACTCATTATAAACTCCACAAAGTCATTACTGCAATAATAATAAACCAAGGGGTCTACAATCTCCAAGTAGTCATAACATACTCAACTGATAAATCCATAAATCCATAAGTCCTACTAAACAAACCCAAACCAAGGGGTCCACAATCTCCCAGTACTCTAGGGTACTCGACACCCTCCCCTCAGCTTAGCCATGCTCACATTTCCTAATCCTGGCCTCTGTTGGACTCTCCACATCATCTGAAAATATTATGAAGATAAGGGGAGGCTGAGTTATCAACAACTCAGTAAGCAGAGGACATATGCTAGCATGCAAACATGAGCACTTACAAAGTACAGTTTGCAGAACAAAATATTTTCCAAAGTTATCATGCAGAGCAAAACATGTTTTCAAAAATAGCAGAGCCATGGTTTTAAGTCACATAAAACCCAGAGTACTTTGGCATAACATAGCCTAAACATCATCTTCACATCAAAACAGAGCATCTCACATAGCAGAGACCATTGTGCTATCCCTAGTGGCCAATCTTTCCCTTATTATTCTTGGAGCCATGAGTGTGCACACAGAAAAGACCACATAAAAACCACTTTGTTTCCAAAGTGGGTGCACTCAGAGACAAAGAAGTTGGTACCAACCCAAACAGAGTAGAGCAGAGGATAACAAAGCAGTGTAGAGACATAGTCAAATACAAAATCAGTACACTATGCCAAAGGTTTTTAGATGCCATATCAAAACAAAACAGATTATTGAGACATATTCAGATCATTTTCACATACTGTAAACAAAAGTCGGAGCATCTTGTTTAGATTTTAGAGACAGCATGACAAAATATAGCTCATGTCTACACAATGCATGCCAAAAAATATTTTTCCTTTTTCATACAGATTTCTTTAGTAATGCAAATAAACGACCAAGGTTGTTTTTCCCAATCCAATGCTAGCCTGGAAACTATTATTATAAGAAAACTCGACCAATGGTAAATGTCGCATCCAAGTTCCCTTAAAATCCATCACAAATGCCCTCAACATGGCTTCTAAGATTTGAATAGTCCTTTCTGACTGCCCATCTGTTTGAGGGTGAAAAGCTGTACTGAAACTTAACTAAGTACCCATTGCCTCTTGCAACCTCACTATCCAACACAATGGATACCGTTACCTCATGCAACCTCACTATCTCCCACACATACAACTTAGCAAGTTTCTCTAGGTTAGAAGAAACTTTAATAGGCACAAAACAAGTAGTCTTCATTAAGCGATCCACGATCACCCATATCGCATCTTGTCCACTCAATGTCCTTGGTAGGCCTGTCACAAAGTCCATGGAGATATGCTCCCACTTCCACTCTAGAATTTGGAGTGGCTGTAACAATCCTGCTGGTCTCTGATGCTCCACCTTCACCTGTTGGTAAGTTAGGCTTCCACCTAAATGGCATATATGATGGGTGGATGCAACCTCACTTTCGACCTTGTAAACCGAAATTCACTTTCTTTTGGGGGTCTAAGCACCACTTATTTTTTAAAACAATCAATACTGGCGTTTTAGGAAGCCAGCCAATCCATACCCAAAATCACATCAAACCCAATCCTGTGAAACACTATTAAATCTGGTGGCAGTAGTCTTCCCTCAATAGATAAAGGACTCCCCAGTAGAATCTCATCTCATCACAGACTACCGCATTTCCTGTTGAGGTCATGACCACTAACTTGTGCTTCAAAGTTTCGGTTTCTAAAGTGCAAAATCTAGAGTTAGCCATGGAAACGAATAAATGTGTCGCTATTGAGTCAAATAACACAATAGCTTTATTAGAAAACAAATAAAGAGTACCTGTGATCACGTTCAACATTATCCATGAACTAAAATATTCAAAGTCTTAACCATAACCAACAAATAAAAAAAATCTTAATGCAAAACAAAGGAGTCATACTAGTGATCACATCATTCCTATCCTCAACCTCTCTAGGGGTTAGTGCAAAAACCCGTGTAGGTGCAGTAGGACGTTGGTTGTTGCCTCGTGCTGTAACTTCATTTCTCTGAGGTGGCAGTATGGTCACCTTGTTGCTACCCATTTGCAATGGGCAACCCTTGATGTAGTGTCTTGGTTTGCCACAATGGAGACATAATCCTTCCTGCCCATTTTCTACACTCCTCAGAATGCACTTGATTGCAAATCCTAGACTGATAGGGCTGTTGGTACCTAGATGGAGTAGTCCTCTTCCTCTGTCCAAGCAGTGCAGCACTTCTTTGAAGGCTTCGTTCAAAAACGGTGGCCTAATTCACCAAAGTTTCAAATCTGAAAGGCCAACACTCGTTCATAATTTACGCACCTTCTTTTCCTCATCATGGATCGGATGCACAACAAAATGGGATAACTCAGTAAATCTAGATGCATACTGGTGTCCCGTCATAATTTACTGTACCAACGTGGCGAATTCCATAGCCTTGTCATCTCAGACCGAGCTTGGGAAGAAGCACTCACTCAAGTAAAAGCTGCTTGAAATGCAGCCAACTCCCGACAATTTGTCCCTTTTGCTTCTCTGATAGTCTTTCAGAAATCGATTGTGGTGCCCTCGACCCCCACGTATTATTTTTGTGGAGTTTGTGACGCCAGGATGATGACCACATGGGTCACGCACCCTGATGACTAGTGCTCAGAGTGCAACATGCAATAAGTGTACAATATTAAATTCGCAGCGGAGAAATAATACCAAAATGTTCAAAAACAATACAATATCTTTACAAGAATTATACAATTATCTGACTGATAATTTAAACAAAACAAATAACATAAAGGAAACAAATCCCAAAACGCAGAACAACATATCAACACCTCAAGCCTCTGGTGGAGTCGGCCCCTCAGGTTCATACTTGGGCTATGCGTTAGGATCTACGGTACCATAAGACAGAACCGTAGGGTAATACACCACAATGAGATTATGGCATCTCAACAAATAACGAACCAAAACAAACATCCAAGAGATTTAAAAATACATTAATACAATCACACGTCCACATATGGTCAAATATGAAAGGAAACAAATCCACATTTCCAAAAATCCCATTTGACCCAATCATAGCCACTATTTTATTATGCATGCACCATAGTCTCCCCTATGGACTATCCGCACACCCTGGCTCTTATCGTCACACCACGGTGGTGTAACATCCGTGCATGAGACTTCGTAATGAGCGATGCTCAGTTCCGTGCCCAGTGCGTACATGGCCAACCATCCTCTAACCTCGCTAGGCAAATGGTCACGAAATTGGTACGAGAGCATTACCATCCCATCCGTTCTTGTCCGCGCCCTGCGACAACTCAGGGGACGTGACCAGAGGAGCAGCTTCACCGAGATAATGCCCCATCTCGGCTTGGGGTCGTGATACACACGCACCCACAATCAATCTCAATTCTAAACAAACAACGTGACTTCACAAGAGTATTACGTGTTGCCAAAGGTGGCAGCACAGCGACGACACACGGTGGTTCAAGAGTAATGGCTTTTGTTTTTTGGTGAGTTTCTCCCAAGGAAAAAATTAGGTATAGGAAAATGGATGGAAAACTCAACTCACTATAAGCCAATAATTTCACCAAGAAACCGAGTGAAATTCACAACTTTTGAACAAAACTGAGCATGGCAAAACTTCACAAGCTCTCGGATTAACAACCAAAATTATCAGAACAACACATTAAACACTAAGAGGAAGAGAAACTAAGAGGATTTAATTGAGGAACCCGTGGCCTATTTATAGGCCAAGTATGGCGGTTCCATTAGCAGATGTCGTGGAAGAGACGTGTGATGGTGCATGATGCAGAAGGCATTGCAGCTCGACATGGTAAAGCCACAGAAGATGGAGGTGGTGGCCGTGTGGAGCAACGACTTGCCAGCAAGATTTCGGTGATCATGCTGAATGACACGGAGTAAAAGTATGGAAGGAGGAGGTGGTGGTGGCTTGCGGTTGAAATGCATGACTAAGGATCCCTCTCTCACTCACCAACGTGGCTACAAGAAAAGAATAAAATAGAAAAGAAGCGCGCCCAGGAAGAAGAATACGCAGATGAGAAAAATCTTGGCGGTGGTTCATTCGGTGGCTTTTCGTTTTTGGACCAAAGTGGCTAGAAGTTTGTGGAGCTGCTTTCGCTTTGGACGGACGCTAGGCATCACATGGACAAGAAATAAAATTGGGAAACATGTGGAACATGTGGGACAAAGAGAGCAAAAATGGTATGCAGTAACTAGATCAATATGAAAACCCTACAAGGGGTTCAAATCAAACAAACTCAGTCTCTAGATTGGCCACAAAGCCTTAGCTCGGGACCAGAGTAGTCTCTGTAGTTGGTGGGATGTGAAACCAGCTGATACTTACATAATTAAGTTAGTTCAATCCGAGAGGATCTAGAATGTAAGTTAGTTGATACTTACATAATTAAGTTAGTTCAATCCGCTTAGGAGAAGAACAACGAGAAAACCGTATGCAATAGTGAAATGATGTTCATCCCGTCGTCTCGTCTGAGATACTCCGGATGATGAAGAAGGTGATGCTTGGGAGGGGGCATTACCGTTGTCTTGTCTGAGATACTCCGGATGATGAAGAAGGTGATGCTTGGGAGGGGGCATTACCGTTGTCTTGTCTGAGATACTCCGGATGATGAAGAAGGTGATGCTTGGGAGGGGGCATTACCGTTGTCTTGTCTGAGATACTCCGGATGATGAAGAAGGTGATGCTTGGGAGGGGGCATTACCGTCGTCTTGTCTGAGACCGAATGGTTCAATGGAGGAAAGTGTGTGAGAAGGTGTGGTGTGGCAGGAGGGTTTGAGAAATAATTAACTTCATCCATCAAATCATCTCGGGAAAATAATATAAATATGACAAGTGGGCTATTAGTTACCGAGACCGGCATTTTTTTTTTTGTCCCGTCATTTTTTTTCCTATAATATCCTTAAAACTTTGAAGGGGCATAACTTTGTGCTCCGATGTCCGATTGAGGTGATTTTTTTTTTGATTTCATGTAACTTTTCGAGATCTACACGTTGAGGACTGCCGAAGGCGGTCCGTCGCGACTAAATCGCGAGAAAATGACGTTTTCATGGTTAAATTGGCTTTTTAAGGGTTTTGTCCATGGATTCTTTATTTTTTTATGATGTCGAGAAGCTCATACCAATTAATTGACGTGGCAATGGCTTAGTCCGAATGTAAAGTACACGGCCATATCAAGAGATCACCATATTTCTGTATAGAATATATTTGTGGTATAAATTAATTATTACGTACCTATTACCAACGACTTGTTTATAGCGCAGTGGTTATCTCAATCCGTTTTGAGTGTGCCATCCTGGGTTCAAGTCTCGACGTTGTGAATTCTTCCATATCTCTGGCCATTTTTCCCCATCTCGTTCATAACACCATTCACCTAACTGGGAGGTTTATACAAAGTGATCTTCCATAAATACTCACGGTACATGCATGATTACACAACGGTTGTTTGGTTATTCCCATTAACATTAATGGGATCACAAAGCCTGGCATTCACTATTCTCATCTCTCCTTACATATATCTGCGATGTGGCAATGTCATAACTATTATCATCTCTCCATGTATATAGAGCTCTGCAGTCACGCAATGGCATAAACTACTCTCATCTCTACTACCCTCATCTCACCTTGTATAGCTGCAATCTGGCAATGGCATACACTACTCTCATCTCTCCAAGTATATAGCTGCAATCTGCCAATGGCATACACTACTCTCATCTGTCAACATTTTTTGTAGGCAGCCACACAATTCTTTGACATGGAGATCTCTTTATTTAATTTTCTTGAGTTAAAAAAATCGAGAAATCAAGAAAGATTGAAAATAGGCAGATAATGGGGCATTCCAGCGGGACTGTCAAGGCAATCCACGGGGCAAGCCACGAGGATGTCAAGGCAAGCCGTGGGGGCTATCAAGGCATGCCACGGGGCTGTCAAGGCATGAACCGTGGGCACCGTGCTAACCTCGCTGTGCATGCCATGGGGCATGTGATGGGCACCGTCGGGGCAAGGCCACCGGGCTATCAAGGCAAGCCATGG
>CM039631.1:10991853-11004353 GCA_022457165.1 Juglans mandshurica
TATACATTGCAGAAACATACCAAATTGAGGAGAGAAACACGACCCCAGCTGCATGTTCCATAGTCCCATTTCTCAGGAGGCCACCAATCCAAGGTTGCACAAACAAAATCATCATCAATCCTCCCAATGGCTACTTTCCCATCAATGAAAACAGTCCCCTCTCCACCCTTGGCACCCTGCGAGTATACGGAAATGAAGCCTTAGCTAAACAGATACATCCAGAGGCACATCCCCATAAACCAAATCTGATAACCCATTTTCCTTTCAGATTATATAAAAAAGTTTCAACCTCTGTGTCACTGAAAAAATATAAATGGCCGAGGCTGCCATGAATATATATATGCAGGTATTTCTTTCCTGATATAGTTTACAATTTCAGAAAGTTGTCTTCTGCAGTAATGTTAGGCATCTTTTTGTTTTTATTTTTTATAAACAAGGATATCATATTAATGTTAGTACTTTAACCAGCTCAATCTATCTAGAGATATAGGAAGTAATATCTAAAACTCATAGGCTATCACCTTGAATACCATCGAGATAAAAGTCGTATGGTGACTGTGTGCAACAGAATAGTGAGGTAGAATCACTGATTCTGGAGGAACTACTTAGATTGTGATCCATAAAAATTCCAATATTTATCTTTATGTTTGACACTATTTAATGAGTGGCTGGTTTTGCATAAATTTCCAAGTGAGATCTTTTAATAGCTTTTAATGGGGATTTTGGAATAATATTCTGATTTCTTGGCTTCTATGTAGGGGCGAAGTGGTTTTGCCTCTTTGGTACAATTCTTGTGGAGTGAAAAGAAATTGGTACAGTTCTTGTGGAGTGAAAAGAAAATTTTGTTTTCTTATCCAAAAAAAGAACAGAAAACTTTGTTGTCTGACAAATGTAGTTGTGGTTTCCAACTACCTTTAATAGTTATCTTGTTTGCACCGTAGGCTTTAGAAGAGATATTTTAGTTCCACCCTTGACAACAGTTTTAACATCCTCATTTAGGGAGTCTTGAGGGAATGTCTGCACTGGTGTCTAGTTTGGATCCTACAAACAAAGAGCAACTGCTGAGTCGATGCTCTGCTGGATCGGGTGACCTTATGTTGTTTGCAGTGGGTCAACAAGCATCAGTAAACAGAACTCTTGACCGTCTGAGGGTATTTGTGGCTCATGAGTTGAGCTTGGTTGATCATGTAAGTTTCCAATTTGCCCTCCAGTTTTAATAATATGTATGATCACAATGTCCTCATTTTCTCTAATATTTATTTTCTTGTGCTGATGTTTAGTCCAAGCATTCAATTTTGTGGGTCACTGATTACCCTATGTTTGAGTGGAATGATTCAGAGCAGAGGCTTGAGGTCTGTTTCATATATGTAATAGTATGGGTTTTTTTTTAAAGTATATTTGTAATACATTCTTACACCTATGATTATTTCTCTTTGTGAAAAACCTCACTGTTGGTGGTTTCTTGATGTTATATGATCGCTATGAATCTTCCCATGTTTCTTTTTCTTTGTTCATTTTGATAAGTTTTGGCTGGATCGTCATGGTGTTGAATTTCATAGCTCAAATGACATGATTGAGGCTTATTCTACTTTCACTTTCGAAAAGATACATAACAATGAAACTTTAGAGCTTGCTTAATTTCGTTGCTGAGAGCAATTGGGTTCATACTTGACATTCATACTTGAGTTCTGGCTTTAGTGAGTAATTGGGTTGCTTTTACCAATTCTTTTAATGAGCTGCAGTATATTCATAATGACTAATTTCATTCATTCAACAAGTTTTTTGCATCTGCTTGATGTTGTTCTCATATGATTGTACGGAATAAAGGTTTTCCATGATTATTTTGTCAAAGAAATGGTCATAATAATTGAAATATAACTATTAAATTTGGATGGATGACATGCACTTACTTAGAATTTAGTTTTTCAATAGAAAAAGAAGACCTTGGTTTTGTTTGTAGTATGCTGCTCACATCTTAAACGAATGATCTTTTCTTGATTCCCTGCAATATAGCGGCGGAAGAGACCTTAGTGGCAATAAACGCACAAACAAGGAACATTCTTTTGATCAAAAGTTTGAAAAATTCAACGAGGCATTACGAGTAAGTTGCCGGAAGGGTTATCCTGTTCGTGTGGTGAGGTGAGTTATTTTAATGAAAGTTCATTATAGTCTGGTAGCATGCAACTGCATCTGGGACTTTGGCTGGTAAGGTCTTTATTGCAAATTTCTTATATGTGGAAAAAATAGATAGTGCTGTATTTGCATAACCAATCTCAGTTTTCAAACAATATAGAAATATAATGGCTCACTGTTCTGGTATCATTTATAGTAGTCATAGATTCTTCATAGTGTGCATGAAGCAAAGTCACTGGATAATCATAGTTTTCAACCTCTACAAATTTGGTGCCATATAAAACAAACATTAGAAATTGAAAAGGTTAATGATCTTATCCATTCTGCAAACATTTTGTTTTCCTATGGAGGAACTTACAGTTAATGAGCTTGCATGTTAAAAGAAAACAGGGTGAGATGAACAAATGGAAGGTATCATTTTTCCTAAACAAGCAGCCAATGCCATTCTCTTCGTGAAAAACTCCACAAAATGTTGGGCCTCGAAACCCTTATTTTTTTTGGTACTTATATCACTGTTTCATTAACTATTCGGTAGAAATTCTGTTATTGGTTATCAGTTCCATCAAGGGGATCATTTCACTGTATAAGCTACTTTTTGTTTTCTTGAAAAAAATAACTTATAGCTTGAGACTAGTATATCCAGTTTCTTTATTCTACAAGGGGCTTCCCTTTATTCTAGTATATCCAGTTTCTTTATTCTACATGACACTTTACTTTTTGTTTTTTTGATAGGAACATGACACTTTACTTGATACTCATTATAGGCTTATGTTTCATTGATCAAAATTTGTTTTTCATGCTTCCAACATCTACCAGCAAATTAATGCTTCTAACTTTAAAAGCTGAAAAAATGAAAAAGAAATTAATGCATCTAACTTTGCAGAGTAGCAGGTGTAGAGATGCCCTTGATAATCATTTTACTTGCAAACAGCTTGAAGATATCAGCTCCCATTAGTACTGTTGTCAATGTATCAAATCGACATCACAGTTTCAGAAGTAAAACATGCACATCTCAGTTTCAGTTTTTTTAATTTCTCAGTTTTAATTGTCCCTCATCTGCAGGATAGACTATTATTATTATTATTATTATTATTATTATTATTATTATTATTATTATTATTATATCCTTTTGTTCTCCTTTTCCATTATAGATGCATAAAATTTAAGTAGATGGGTCATTGACATGCCATTTCACATTACAGTAATGCCAAATATCTGTTTGGAATCAGTCTTAGGTAATTACATGGCATATCTATACTGTTTTCTGCATTTTTTTTTATTTTGTGAAACACCTTTTCCGGTGAGTTTTACTCGCAGCAGATATTTTTTTCATAGCAGAAATATATTTACGGCGACATGAAATCGCCACAAATACTTTTTTGCGGTGAAACTTACCCGCTGGAAATACTTTATAACGCCACAATCCAATAAGAGGGAGAACATGCAAATCCGCCACAGTCCTCACTCCTTGGATATTCATTTTAACCTCTCTTACAAGGCCTTCACACCTTAGCTTGTCCCCATTGGCAATCTTCACATCAAATGGCTCAATAGTGCTTGACTTCAACCCAACTTTGGTGACAATGTTGGAATTGATAAAATTGTGGGTTGAGCCACTATCAACCAATAATGTAACTTCAAATTTTCCAATCCATGCCATGACCCTCACAGAAGTGGGCCTTTGAACTCCGAACATAGCATTAAGTGACAACTCGGCATCTTCTTCTTCCTCACTAGGTTTGGCTTCCTCTTGTTCGGATTCATCATTTGAAGACTCTTCATTTTCACCATCCTCAATCATCACATAAGCCTTACCCGACTTGCAAGAATGCTCCTTGCTCCATTTATCTCCACATTTGAAGCACAATCCCTTCTTGATTCTTTCTTGAACTTCCTCTCTAGAGAGTTTCTTAACTTCATATGGCTTAGGTTTAGAAATCTCCATCTCCACCTTAGTTTTCCAAGGTGCTTTGGTTTGCAAAGTTTTTGAGGCTTTACTCCCCACATCCTTGGAAAATCTTCTCTCCATGGTACTACTTTCTTCAAGGATTTCGGCCACCCTCATCACTTCTTGAATTCTTGTGGGTTGCTTCAATTTGATTTCCTTGGCTAACCAAGGCTTCAAACCATCAATGAATGTGCCAACAAGTGCTTCTTCGGACCATCCTCTCACAAGTGTTTGTAGTTGCCAAAGTTCTTCTATGTAATGGTGGACCTTTCCTTCTTGTTTCAATTTAGCCAATTGCCCATGGTGATTAATGGTGGCGATGGGCCAAATTGTAGCAAAAATTCCTTCTCAAATGTGGTTCATCCCAATCTTTTCTCATCTTTCTCATATTGATCTCTAATCCATCTCCACCACTTGCTAGCTTTACCCTCCAAGCAGAAACATGTCGTGGATACCCTCTCTCTTCTCTCTTCTCCCCCATTGAACTTAGGGATGTCCACTTTGGGTCTCTTGGGTCCCCGGTCATTAGCCCGGTTTTCCCTTTTCTCCTCATGGAATTCATCATCGAACCTCCTTCCATGATGGCCGCCATTTCTATCATAGTAGTTGTGCCTTCTAGCTTCACGGTTATCATGGCCCAAAGGCCTCTCTTCTTCATAATCATGTTCGGCTTCATGGTCCTCACCATGCCTAGGCACCTCATACCTCACGTCTTGAGGCCTTCTCCTCATGCTTGGACTCCCATGGTGGCTTCCACCATGAATCCATCTTTCAATCGCCACATTACCTTGTTCCACACGTCCACCTCTTCTCACCTCTACTCTTGGTGGTTCATGCATAGGATCATGCATAGATTCGGACACACTTGTTTCAACTTCATCCATAAAAGCATCATGCCTATGTCCATTCATGTCATGTCGTGGAGCTTGACCTTCAACAATTCTTCTTTCTATTCTTTCAATATTCTCATGAGTTCTCTCCTCAGAGCTTCCATGGTTCTTCTACGCTCTTCACTATCACGAGTGGTGACATTCAAGGCCATCCTAAGTTCGGCCATGGTAGTATTGACCTTACTTAAAATGTCCAAGACTCTTGTATTGTGCTCCTCAAGCACCTCAATCCGTTCTCGGTTGGAACTCTTGTTCAATTCGGTCTCTTGATTGCTTGTGGTCATGGTGCTTGCAAACTAACCTCTTCAACTCTTGCAAACTGCAAATTTGGGTTGGTGTAGCCTTGGACAGCAACTTGCACTTCTATGGGTGGTAGGAAGGGCTCACAAGTCCAATCTTGAGTTGACCACCTTTGTGGGTGGGCAACCCCTCTTGCAAAAACAATTGTCCAACCTTGGATCCTCCATCTTCTAGGGTGGTCAATCCCTTCAAGCACACTACTCCGTCCTCTACCTCAACCCCAAACTCCACTTTCACAAACAACAAAATAAATGGGATCCAACGAGGGTCTCCCCCAACCAATTCACAAAGTTTGAGTTAACGCATCGTTTACCTCTTGGAGAAGTGAGAACTTCTCAAATTCGCTAAACAAGAATCCTCTCAATGAAAGCACCAATTAATGTTAGGGACTTCGGTCAAGTCCCTAAACACTTGTTTTCCACGCCAATGGTAGCCTTGAAATGACCGAAACCTTGTTCCTCTCTTGCTTGGTCCTCGATCAATGATGGTCACAATGGCCAATATGGGATGGTGAGGTTAAGTGTTTAGGCTAGAATGGGTGTTTAGAATGGTGGAATTGGTCAAGGTAGTGTATGGCTAGAATGGTGGTAAGGGCGCACGGCACTAGTGAGGGACTAGGGTTGGCGCCACTTGGGACTTGGTTTTACGGTTTGGGGAAGTGATGATGGATGGCTAGGGTTTTGGAATTAATGTTTGGGTATGGGCGGCTAGGGTTGGACGAATTGGGTAGTTGAGTGAATTTAGGAAAGTTTCTGATATGAACCCGGGGGAATGAAATCCCTTGAACCCATAGTCAATTTGAAAACTCCCCAAGAAAGCCAAAATCAAGTCAAGGGATGGAGAACCTAGACCCGATGAGAACTCGTTTCAAGAACCTATATTATATTACAATATAGACCCGTTGAAGAACCCGTCTCAAGAACCCAGATTACAAAGGAGGAACGCCACAAAGGTTGTGATTTACCTTTGATAAGTTCAAAAGTTAAATTAAGAACAAGAGGAGATAAACTCAACTCACAACGAATAAATTCACCAAATTTCATAAACTTCATAAAACTGATTAGAATGAGGCTACATAGAGTATTTAAAGCAAAACCTAATGAAACCCTAGCCAAAATAAACCCCCATCTTCCAAAAGTGCCCCTGGATGAACAGTGTCGCGGCTACAGTGCCTCGCTACAGTAACTCGCCTACAGTAACCCTAACCCTAGTTCAATAAAATAATAATTTTTCCAACATGCCCTTGCATAGGCCCCTTAAGTGCTTCCTATAATAAACTCAATTATTCTAAACTAATAACATAAGTTCTTTAAATGAATTAAATAAGTTGAAACCCTTCATGAGCTCAAAGCTTTTAAGTCTTGTCGTTGCCCTCTTCCGTAGCTAATCAAATGAATTAAAACTGGATCTTCATCCTTCAAGCCCCATCTTGAATGTTGGGCTCTTGCTAAACTTGTCCCAAGTAGATTGCATCAATCCTTGCATTGTCTCCTTGATCTTCTTGGCCCATCTGGAAGTTGCAAATGATCTTTAAGACTAGGCCCATCTTGGTTCCCATCATTCCCCTTCTCCTCAAAAGGAATCGACCTCGAATATTTACCTGGATCAAAAGGAAAGTGGTTAGTAACATTGAAAATAGTAGAAACAGGATACTTACCTGGAAGATCCATTAGATATGCATTTTCATTAATTTGTTCAAGAATTTGGAATAGTCCATCCAAGCTACCCATATCATCAACTGGTGAAGACTTTAAATCTAGAGGAAATTGATTAAGTCTATAAACAATTTCAATTGGTGAAAATTTAGTAGTGGCATGAACACTCCAATCATATGTAAACTCAATGAATGGCAAACAATACTCCCACAAATGTTGATGAAGCATATCTAAAGTCTTCCTCGAACCAAAATGACCACTCCAATATGCAAACTCAATGAATGGCAAATGATACTCCCGCAAACGTTCATGCAACAAGTCAATGAATGGCAAATGATACTCCCATAAACGTTCATGCAACATGTCTGAAATCTTATTTTCACCAGAATGACCACTCCAATTATATGCAAACTCAAAGAAATACAAATGATACTCCCGCAAACGTTCGTGCAACACGTCAATGTATGGCAAATGATACTCCCACAAACGTTCGTGCAATACATCAATAAATGACAAATGATACTTCCATAAACGTTCGTGTAACACGTCTTTGAATGGCAAATGATATTCCCACAAACATTAATGCAACACAACAAAAGTCTTCCTTACACCAAGGTTACCCAACAAACCACCATATCCATCACACACAAGCAACTTAAGCATAAAACTAGTAGGCACACAAAATCTATTCTTTCTAAACAAGTACCAATCTAGTTTATAGAACTTACCAAAAGATGCTTTCTCACATGTTCCATACATACTACCAAAGTCATCATCATTAGCATTTAATTCCTTATCATATTCAAGTCTCAACAATTTTGCATCTAAAATGAAGACAAGGACATACCTTCTTGCTAAAGCATCAACCTTATACCTTCTTGCTAAAGCATCAATCTTGCTAATAGGTGGCAATCCACTAAACACACTGCTAGGAATCATGACCTTATATGCATGCAACAAAGAAACAACAACACAAGACAAAGAGTCATTAAATTCATTAATATAAAAGCTTGCCTTAGCATAAAAACTCACTTTTGTCTTTCTATTTTTCTCTGCAACCTCTCTTTCCTTTTCCTCTTGTCGCTCCACTCTTTTTTCTTGACTCTTAACCACCTGTATATTTTCTTTTTCTCTCTCTCTCTTTCTTTTGATATTTTGGCCTCATTCTCTTTTTTCCTCTCACTCTCTTTGTTCTTTTCACTCTCTGTTTTTCTTTCACTCTCCTCTTCTTTTGAACTCTCGGCCTCACAATTGTTTTTCAACTCATTCTCTCTTTTTCTTGAGGTTTCAGCCTCATCCAAATCATTTCCCTTAGGTGGTTCGGTCTTCCCCTTTGTTACAACTTGATCATTTTTGTCCCACTTTGGTTTCCAAGGAGTACTAGAAACCAAAGTATACTTTGATGTACCATTTCCTTTTAGCCGCCTCTCCACCTTCATAGCCATGTGCACCATATCCTCTACCTCCTTATAATGTTGCAACTCAACTACATTGGCTATCTCCCTATTCAACCCACTCAAAAATCTTGTCATCGTGGCCTCTTGATCCTCCACTACATTAGCCCAAATCATAGCCACCTCCATCTCCTTATGGTAATCCTATACACTCCAAGACTCCGGTGTAAGATTTTGTAGTTTTTGGTAGAGGTCTTTATAGTAGTGGCTAGGTATAAATCTCCGCCTCATGATTGCTTTCAACTCTCTCCATGTTTCTACAGGCCTCTCAAAATTCCTCCTCCTATTGGATACTAATTGATCCCACCAAATAATCGCATAATCAGTGAACTCAATTACAGCCAACTTCACCTTCTTCTCCTCAAAGTAATTATGACAATCAAACACAAACTCTATTCTTTTCTCTCACTCTAAATAAACTTCAGGGTCAGTTCTACCTTGGAATGATGGTATTTTCATTTTGATGCTTCCAAGGTTCTTATCTACTCTATCTCGACCCCCTGAGTTTGCCCTAAGGCCTCTTCCATGCCTAACTCCTCTATGTCCACCCAATCCAACTTCAAATGTTAAGCCTTCCTCATCCTCACCCATTCTCAATTCTAGGCTCACGTTGCCTCCTATCTCTCTCACCTTGCAGATTTCTAATCATTGCTTCTTGATTATCCATACTATCCCGCACTTCACCCAACACCAAGTTCAACCGCTCAAACTGTTGTTGCATGGCTTGCAACACAAATGATGAGTTATCTGCCACACCTTTTGGTGATGAGTCACTTCTATGAGACATCATAATATGCTGCACAAAAAGAATGTTAGTGGAAAACCTCACACACTCCCTTACGTGTTTACACTCGAATAATGGCACTCTACTCGTGTCTCACTCTTAGTGGCTTTTTCCCTATAATAGTCTCACAATCTCTTGCCTTTTACCTCAAGAGTTTTCCCACACAAGTTCTTTAAGAACTAATTGAACACAATCAATAGAAAGCAACCTTATTTTATCCTAACTAGTAATTAGATCCAGGAAACAAGAACAAGAGAAACATGGAAGGAATAAAAATGACACGAGAATCAAGGAAGTTATACAGATGAAAAAAGAGTAACAATAAGACAAGATACCAACTTTAGTGATGTATGCAGTAGCCCCTTTGATGATAAGGTTCAATCAACAAATTTCTTTCTTTCTCATTTTTGTAACTATGTAGCAACCTTTGAATATGCTACCTTTTCTTTTATTCTTCTTCTTCTCTTTTTTTTTTCGAATTTTCTTTTCTTTTCTTTCCCTTTCTTTTCTTTTCTTTAATTCAATCACAAATAGCAATATTCAATTGTGAAAATCAAGCAATTGAATTCAAGCATGACAACGAAATAGAAGATAATCAATGGAACGGCACTCCAAGCAACGGATAAACTTAGAGATGCAGGGAAACCCAATAATTTTGAAACCCTAGGTGATGCAAATTTCAGCCAAAAGAATTTCGGCAGCCTACTTTTTGTTACTATTTTTTTTTGGCAACCCAAGAACAATGAAGCCCTAGAATTAAATTAAAGGATGCTAAAATTAAAAGATAGAATCAGACCTAATTGGAAATTTTGCTCTGAATACCAAATGATATGAACCCGGGGGAATGAAATCCCTTGAACCCACAGTCAATTTGAAAACTTCCCAAGAAAGCCAAAATCAAGTCAATGGATGGAAAACCTAGACCCGATGAGAACTCGTTTCAAGAACCTATATTATATTACAATCTAGACCCTGATGAACCCGTCTCAAGAACCCAGATTACAAAGGAGGAACGCCACAAAGGTTGTGATTTACCTTTGATAAGTTCAAAAGTTCAATTAAGAACAAGAGGAGATAAACTCAACTCACAATGAATAAATTCATCAAATTTCATAAACTTCATAAAACTGTTTAGAATGAGGCTAAATAGAGTATTTAAAGCAAAACCTAATGAAATCCTAGCCAAAACAAACCCCCATCTTCCAAAAGTGCCCTTGGATGAACAGTGCCGCGGCTACAGTAACCCTAACCCTAGTTCAATAAAATAATAACTTTCCCAACATGCCCTTGCATAGGCTCCCTTAAGTGCTTCCCATAATAAACTCAATTATTCTAAACTAATAACATAAGTTCTTTAAATGAATTAAATAAGTTGAAACCCTTCATGAGCTCAAAGCCTTTAAGTCTTGCCGTTGCCCTCTTCCGTAGCTAATCAAATGAATTAAAACTGGATCTTCATCCTTCAAGCCTCATCTTGAATGTTGGGCTCTTGCTAAACTTTGTCCCAAGTGGATTGCATCAATCATTGCATTGTCTCCTTGATCTTCTTGGCCCATCTGCAGTTGCAAATGATCTTTAAGACTAGGCCCATCTTGGTTCCCATCAGTTTCCTAAATTCTTGGAATTCAAATGGGAAGTGGATATGGCCGGTTATGGTAGGGATTTGGTCAATTAGAGTTCCTAAAATGTAAGAACACTAATTATGGAGTGGGCGGCTAGGTCAAGTCCAAATAAGGCAAGTGATTGCCGAATTTGACTTGCACCAAAGGATAGGATATTTCAGCTAGGTTAGGGTTTGAAGAAGCAAATGAAATACGGAAAGTTGACTAACAATGTGTTGGTCGACTTTTTAGGGCAAAAAGGATTTGGAAGAGCAAATTGTGAAGAACCTCAAGAAATGATGAACACTCAAGAACAAAGTGTAAAACACTAATGAACTTGAATGATCACAAGCATAAACAATAACAATTCAACACTTGATTCACGAATTGCACAAGAATTGAATAAACCTCATATATTGATAAACACAACTTGGATCCACGGATTTCACCAAGTTGCAAAGAAACAAGATAAATGATTTACACCTATTCAATGAATTGCAAGGTGTAAACCTCTTTTTGGGATTCACGAATTTCACTCAAAAAGCCCAAGTGCAAAGGCACCGAAAAATGATCTCTCAAACAATAGTTCTCGCTCTAAGAGTTTTGCCAAAAGATCCTATGGCAATTGCATAAGGTTCTATTTATAAGTAAAAAAATTTGAAAACCCCCAATAGGTCCCTTGAATTAAATAAATAAATAAAATAAAATAAAAGAAATAAAGTGGATAACATGATGATGGTCATGGACCAAGTCTAGCCGTGGCATGCATGGCCCA
This sequence comes from Juglans mandshurica, assembly GCA_022457165.1. NCBI lineage: Eukaryota > Viridiplantae > Streptophyta > Magnoliopsida > Fagales > Juglandaceae > Juglans > Juglans mandshurica. The sequence goes on from CM039631.1 coordinate 11,003,394, forward strand.
TGGTGGGCTAGGTGGGTGCATGGTCAAGTGGTGCGGCATGGCTTGCTGATGGTGAGCCATGGTGGTGCTCTGCATGGCCCAGGCTGGTGGTCTAGGCGTTGGCTGCATGGCATGGGTTGGAGCCATGCGCTGGATGGCATGCCTGGTGGGCATGCCACTGGCCTGCTCTGCATGGCAGGAGCTGGAGCCGTGTGCTGGATGGCATGCCACTAACCTTGCTGGTGTGCGGCAGGATGGTGGGCGTGCACGGTACGTTGATGTGAAGTAGGATGAGAGTCATGGGCGTGCGCGCGCGCGCTGGCTGGGCTGGCCATGCGGCACATGGCCGCGCACATGGGCCTGCGCACTAGCTTGCGCATGGGCACGCAGGCTTGTGCGCAATGCCACACGCATGGGCATGCGGCGCTTGGCTGTGCGCCTGGTCAGTCGCCCACTAACCTCGATAGCTCACATGCTGGGCGCCCCGTGCGTGACCTCTCACGAGCCAAGGCATGGTTGTGGGCTTGCCAAGGTGTATGCTCCCCCCATGACTAGGGCATGTGCGGCTTCCCTAGAGGCAACTCGACGTGGGGGTCTAACAGAGCCGCCCACATCGCCTTGATCCGAACACTTCCACGATCCCATGCTAAGTGGATCATGGCAGCAAGGCCACTCTGCCACTTACAATACCCCGTCACATATTTAACTCGTCTGCAAAGGATTCTACCAGCCGCTCGATGAAAATTGTACTTCAAGGCGACCCACACGGCTCATCCGCCGCGAGGGCTTCACCAATGACACGTGCCTCTGGGGGCCCTAACGCCCGTACTGTAGGTCGATAATCGGGCGATGGGGCCACACGTCGCTTCTAGCCCGGATTCTGACTTGGAGGCGTTCAATCATAATCCAGCACACGGTAGCTTCGCGCCAATGGCTTTTCAAACAAGCGCGATGACCAATTTTGCGAATCAACGGTTCCTC